>JACCGJ010023145.1:0-27841 GCA_013407085.1 Atriophallophorus winterbourni
TAATAATAATAATAATAATAATATATTCTTGGATATCCAAGGCATGTAATACATGATCAGTTTATCAAAATTGGAACAGCAAAAGAAAAAATATAACGGTGCATATGACCGAAGTGAGCGGGATTTTTAAACATTTTTTCCGTTCAATAATGGAAACGAATATACAGAAAGTAAGAAAAAATCTTCATGTCTAATAACAATAAGATTTCATTTAAATTTTGTCAGAAGTTACGAATTGCAAGGATGGGAAAACATGGAGAACATAAATGGAAGGTAATTATGGAAAATGTGAAGTGAATTGTAATAAATTGTCATAAAAAAATTGATAAATAAATTATATATGCATCAATTTATGTTTTTTTACGGAGAGATTGGTTGAGAGGATGGAAAAGTGAACATAAATCCATCGGAATGAGAAAATCTAAGAAATTCTAGGGGATGAAAGAGGGTGTGGTTAAAAGCATGGGAGTAGGGTACGCTGTGTACTCCAATACTCTTGAAGAATTGTCGACGATTCGAGCCAAAATGTGTTCACCAGCAGGGTTTTCGTTATCTGCAGGAGAGTGAATCGCAAATGGAACAAATCTCGGGCGGATAGATTTCGAGCCAGTTTCACTGATGTTTCGGTATTCGAAGACACTGGAATATAATGAAAGATATTCTCTTCACCATCATGGTGAGAGGTCATCAAAGTAAAATAGTTCATCATTTGAAAAATAAGAATGTACATTAAAAACATAATGTTTTTCAGGTTTTTTTATACTTTTTTTTATTTTTTTGGTAGATTTTATTGTTTAGCAATATTGGATAAAAATGTGACATTTATAAGATATATACATAATGGTGTATAGAAAATGCCATGGAAGGCAATGTGACAAATAGAAAAATGTGATGCAAGTCCCAACCTATGACGAGACATGCATAGACCCTATGTAACCTGACACTACAGCAGCGTTATAAATAGCTAATCAGAAAAATAATTTTTTTAGATGTTTCTATTTTTTAGAGACATTTGTTTACGATAGAAACCTGAATTGAAACGATAAGGATAACTGCACGTGGGCTAAGATACTGTCAGGTTGCCCAGGCCTAGACAGATATAAGATGGGGAATAGAAATAGATGTAACATACATAGACCCTAAGTAACCTGACTAAGATACTGTCAGGTTGCCCAGGCCTAGACATATATGAAATGGGGAATAGAAATAGATGTAACATACATAGACCCTAAGTAACCTGACTAAAGAGATACAAAAAGTAAAGGTACATATAAAACTAGTCCCAGGTTTTGATGAATGTATGAAAGCACAAGCCCGATCCAGGCAAAGTGCCGCACAGTCAGAGACTGCACATGGGCTAAGATAGTGTCAGGTTGCCCAGGCCTAGACAGATATGAGGGAAGAGTAGAAATAGATGAAACATACATAGACACTAAGTAACATGACACTTAATATTACCATGTATTTCGGACATTGTGAACAGTTCTATACGTGTGCTAGTGTACAAAATACATACAATTGGTTCAATAACCAGGAATACCGTGACAAAATATATTGTCTATAGAAGTGTTTATTTTCAGAATTTCGCATAGCGATGGAGCAGTAAGAGAATCTACGAGTGTTTTAAATTTACCTGCAGATGTGCACATGCGGAAATGGAGTGGAAGAGAATTCCAAAGATGCGCATACCTAATTAAAAAGAAGTTTTGTCGAACTTTAGTGCGAGTAAGGGGAATATGTAATAGCCTCATTCGGTTACGTCGTACAGAACGATTGCAATGTTGGAAGCGCATGGTAGATCTAAGCTTAACTTGGTGTTCTGTGATGATTCGGAAGAGAAGAAAAAGATTAAGGCGAATTCTGCGTAACCATAGCGGGTCAATGTCTAGTAGATTGCATCTTACTTTATAAGGTGAAGGATTAGAGTAGCCTAACATGATTTTGCTAATTCTACGTTGAAGGCTTTCTAAGAGAATACAGTCACGCCTAGCGATGTGAGAGTAGGCTATATTACAGTAATCAAGAAGTGGTAATACTTTCATTTTATATAGACTTAGTCTACTTTCACGAAGGAGGAATTTTTGATTTATCAAACAAAAATTCTGTCTAGCTCTTGCTATGAGAAATCTTACTTGTTCGTTGAAATTGAGAGATGAAGAATATCTAAATCCTAAGTCTTTGATTTCGTTAGAAGGTGCGATTGGTGTATTGTTGAGAATAATACTACCGGGGGGTATTGAGCAGCGTATACCCATGAATTGCGTCTTCAGAGCTGAGAATTCTAAACCCCATTGTGAGCCCCAACTTGAAAGGGTTGAAGGATCGTCGTTGAGAGAGTCTATAGCCTGTGATACCTCTATGGCTGGAAAAGCTAAAACAAGTTTAATATCATCCGCAAAGATAAAAAGCTTTGAGTTTTTTTACGAAATCCTGCACATCATTAATATATATAAGAAAAAGGAGGGGACCTAGTACGCTACCCTGAATGACTCCACTTGGTATAGGTTGTGTTTCAGAGGATATGCCATTAACGAAAACGGAGAAGGTGCGATCAGAAACATATGAGCAGAACCAATTAATTAGGGATCCGGAAATCCCAAGTGATGATAATTTTCGAAGAAGAAGAGAATGAGGAACCTTATCAAATGCTTTGGTAATGTCTAAGAAAACTGTCAGTACAGCTAATCCATGATCTATGGAGGCCGTTATATGGTCCAAATATTCCAGCTGACAGGTAATGCAGGACTTTTGATTTAAAAAACCATGTTGAAATGGAGAGAAAGCGTTTGGGCCCAAGTAAGCTATTAATGCGTTCTTGATCAACTTTTTGAATAGCCTAGAGAGAAAAGGTGTGTGATTAATTGGGCGATAATTAGTGACGATGTGCAAATTCCCTGTTTTAAGCCGAGGTACAATGACAGAATGTTTCCATTCGAGAGGAAAAATACCAGATTTAATAGAAAGATTAAACAGGTTTAATAAAATTAATGGTATATCATCCGTATTTAGTTGCAAGATTGCTGGAACAAAGCCCACAATATCAGGCTTGTAAGAAGCTTTGCTTCGCCGACACATTGAGCTAACTTCTTGTAAACTAAAGGAGATGGAATCCATACACATTGAATTAATATTTTGATTTGGGAGTACAGGGTAAACGCTGGTATTGAATGACTGAATAAAATAGTTCAGAAAAAGCTTACTTATTGCTAAAGAGTCTGATGTTGATGATTCCCTACCATCATCGTTGAACACAAGTGTAGAAATTTCATGTTTACTTAGATTATATCGAGATCTCGTCAGACTGTTCAAAGACTTGGTCTTCGAAGCACTGTTCAGGGCCATTCTTTCTTGATTCTCGATGAATTGTAATTTGATTGTTGTAAAAGAGCTAAGAAGTTCCTTGAGACGTAAAAGTGAATAAAAGTCTGGTTTGTGGTTGACAAAAGCAGAAAGAAGGGCTATTTTTTTCAAGAAGTTTTATTTTTTCAAGTTTAATAGGTTTAGTCTTTCGATGAAGTGATGCAGTTACAAGACATCTAGAGAGATTTTTATGAAATATGGAAGAGATAAGATTAAAATCTGGAGATATAAAGAAGTCAGTCCAATCAGAGTTTCTGATTAGAGTCGAAAACTTTATTCGATCAATATAAAGACAATCATTATCTCTGCTGATGGATGTCCGAGTTTCAGGAAGATGAAGTTGGCACATAACCATTTTATGATCACAACCAAGAAGGGGTGGTATGACTTGCACATTACTAGGATTAGGACTCAATGTGAAAATAAGGTCTAGAAGGCTTGATTGCCTTGTAGGTTTATCTACTGCTTGAGTGTAACCTAGTAAGCTGATTGCTTCGGAAAGAGAAGAAAATTTTCTAGATAGATGGGGGGAATTCTAGCATGCATGAGGCATGTTAAAATCACCAGCTATAAGTTTATTTTTATGAGGGGTCAGTGAAACTTCAATAAAAGCATTCTGAACCTTGTGGGACCCCACTGGTAACTGTTGCGAATTCAGATGTAGCATCGCCTACACGGACCTGGAAGGATCTATCACGATCTATCACATTTAGTTCCGTTCAGTTCATATCAGTTGCACAGGACAGTAAGTGGCTAACGAGCCAATCGAGCGTCCAGAATTTCTTCCAGTGGAAAACTGCAGAGAAGCAACCACCTTTGCCAAAGCATTTTTTCTTATTGTGATTTGGATATCCTCGACGTTCGCGACGCCATGAGATTATCCGGGTGGTATTTAGGAAGCACCACGTGATGAAGAATGCTGGGAAAATAAAAATAAATTTCTCTTCATCATTACGGTGAAAGGTCAGCTAATAAAGTATTGCGTATTTGAAAAATAGAACTCTAGCATTTACTTTATTTACCAAACAACGCTAAAATGTTGAACTATCTAATCTTGAATAACAATTAGGCGAGTATTCAGGAAAAAGCTTGCCCCAGATGCGGTCCAAACCGTTCTTAAAACTCGCGACAGAACGGCACGATATAAGTTATGCTGGAAGCCGGAAGCCAGAAATTTACCACCCTGAGGCTGAAAAAGTTTTTTCGGGAGTCTAATCTACATCGCTCCTTAGCACGTTTGAGTGAATGTACGTGGGTGCCCAGCTCGGGTCATAAGGCAAAGAAGTCCTTCATGATAACGTCACTTAACCCCTTCAAGATCTTGACGATTTCAATTATATCACCTCTCAAACGACGGCGCGTAAGTGAAAAAGGTCTAGGGAATTCAGGCGTGTGGCGTAAGGTTTCCCTCGCTGACCCTCAATCATGCGAGTTGCGAGACGCTGCACGCTTTCGAGTTGAACGTTGTCCTTCAAGTAGTAAGGGCACCACGCCTGGACACAATATTCTAAATGCGGCAGAACTAATGTCTTGTAAAGGGGCGGTAATACATCCGGTCTTCTACTGGATAACACGGATCTCAGCCGAAAAAGCACTTTACGAGCACGTTGAGCTGCAGCAGCGCATTTGTCCACCCATATGAATTCAGTCCTAACTAGTAATCCCAAATCCTGAACACGTAGTGTAACTTCAACACTGAGAGAATTTCCCGACATCTGGACAAAAATCTTATCAACCAGGGCTGACAAGAGTTGGCTCTTATTAAGGTTCAGTGGGATGTGGCACTGGTATGACCAGTTTATGACCCGTTCAAGGACGTGCATCAGGGTATCTTCATCCGTTGATCCGATGATCCAAATTTACCGACGCATGCAATATCCCTGGTGATTCATAATATTGTTCCTGTTCGAATACTGTGGATAGGATCACATCATTTTGAATTGACTGATAGTTTTTCCAACACTATCAGATCGAAACTCGTTCAACCGCACCAATTTTATCCAACTTGTTCGCATTTCACCGCTTGGACCGCGTCACTCCAATCTAACGCATTCACTCCACCAGTAGCTACCGATCGATAAACAACTGCACCACTAAGTGCACTGACGCATCACTCGTTGGATTTTAACAATGACGCGAAGGATGACCTCGATGACCCAGATAAAGAAGGCAGCACATGATGCGTGTCAAACGTGTAACAAAGGGGTAAACGTCAAATCCAACGTAGTTAAATGTTTTGGCTGTTTGGGTAAAATACATACTAAATGTGATAAAGCCCTAGCGAAAGAAGTGATATCTTTTATTAACAACGTTGATTTACCCGGTGTTTACTACGTATATAGTGCACGTCGAAGCAAACAGCCTAGCAATACGACTACAAATCCTCCCCATGAATCAAAGCTGGAATCACGAATAGAGATTTTGAAAAATTACTATCGAAAACTTGAGGAAACATTTAAACCGCTTTTGGTAGATACACTTGTCAACGCAATTCGACCCGGGCAGATGGAGCTCGTCAGCTACTGGCAATCCATGTAGGGGAAGGAAAACCCTGACCCCAAACCCCCACTGCCTTGTGGGTCACCCGATTGCGGGAAAGGCTTCGGGAGAAAACCCCGAGGAAAATCCGGAGAGAAGTCCCGTAGGTAGATAACTAGCGCACAGCGCGTTTATCTGCCAACTCCCTGCTGCCTTGTAGGTTGCACGTGGCTGTGCGAAGGCTAGAGAGGTGTACTCGAACAAACACCGAGTGGTGCTGGGGACATCACTTGTACACTACCCCCAAGAAACTTCATGATGATGACTCAATGGGTCTGCGTACCGTCTACGGAGTTCGCAGGTGGGAACGAGACTGGATCACGATCTGCAACGATCTCGCCTCCGATCGACGTGCGTGGGCTGGTGCGATTCGAGACATCAATGAAGCCGGCTAATCCACCCGTGGAGCCAGCCGCACAAAAGTAAAAAGTAAAAAATCCTCTCTCCCTCATGTTGACCCGAGTTTAATGCCCAGCCTTTTTCGATAGAGAGTCAGCTTTATTTTGTTTTAGCGGAATAGTAAGTACGTCTTTCTTTTGCCTCCAACGTACAGCAACTTACTTCGAACACATCACCCTTCTGGTATTTTTGTTACACCCGCCCCCGAAAGTCCGTTGAGTAAGTGTTTTTGTTTGCGTTTATGTTGATTGCTGTAGGATGGGTTGGGATGGTCTCGGTGCGAAGTGGCTACTATGCCGGCGGTATATTTCACATGTACGTGGTTCTTCCGGATGACTTTCCGTCCCAAAAAGTCCCGCGTGTCTTCCTTCCAAAGACGTTTTTCCATCCATTTGGTTTCCCGGAAACGGGAGAACTATCCCTCGTTTCCGCGTTTCCTCACTGGGATCCCGAACGCAACCGGGTGTGGCATTTATTTCAACACATTCGTTGTCTACTGACCAGTCCCACGGGGTGCATTCGTCAGTATTCCGCCGAGCAGATTCATTTGCTCACACGACCCTCCACGTCCAGCCGAGATCGACCAATCAGCGGTCCGTGTTTGACGTACCCAAATCCCGAAGCGGCTGATTGGATAGTGAATCACAAGGACCGTTTTGAAGCGCGTGCTCGCGAATGTGTCAAGGAGCTCTCGGTGTGGTCGGCTGATGAGTCACGATGAGACGGGTTGATTGCGAATTCCCTCAGCATTGATGGCTGGAACGCTGAACGCTTTTTGATGCGCGCGCGACATGCTCTCAGTCTCGCGACGAGACCAAAGAATCACCCCCTCGCCCGCTACCCACCCGCGGATATTCCTGGATCGATCCCGGTACAATGAACATCTTCTCCGCTCGGTCCTCGGACACTACCGACGAGGATGATGGCTCGTCGTGACCGGGCGACGCTCACTGCCAACACTTCTTTCCATGTTCTCGTGTTTCTTGCACCACTTCTTTTGCTCATAAATTTTCGCATGCGAAAAAAATAAATGTTGCTCAAGACAAAAAGGAAAACGAAATTACACCAATAACTGCTCCCTTAGCTGAATATGGTGATGGCTCATCCGAGGGTAATTAGGATGGACCTACTGAACCCTGTTTACCTAGGTCCTCATCTGGTAAAATTGTGAGCACTTTTTCCAGGACTCTTCGTCGTCTAGTTACTAGATCCGAGCCCCCCTCAAAAAAACAAATGTTACCGCTCATTCTACTAAGACAGATATAGCTCTCACTGTAATCTGCACAAATATCTCGGAATCGACAGATTCACTTTTTCAGCAAGAAAAGCACATGAGCTCGATGAATGGACTGAGCTCTGTACACACATGGGCTTGAAAGCTTTGGTACCTACATCTATGACGCGCTTAACCGGGCATAAAGACTACCCTCACGTAGATCGGCCGCGCCTATTAAGGGATTGCTAACTAAATCTGAAATGGAAGAAGTCATCCTCAATGCGTACCTACTCAGTGCTTGTCCCGGTTTGACCTGCGGAGTGCTAGCTGACAGACCTTAGTGGAAAAGGAAAGGTCAATCCACTTGTCATGACTATTCTACTTTACGTAGTTTAATATTCCTCGGTGTCCCCGAAAATGTTGATGTAGCATCAGCATCGGAATCAAAGCAACATTATCTGAAGCAATGGTTATGCATTGCCGATGCTATTGAATCTCGTGATTCCATTGTCGTAGCCACTTTCAGAATACCTAGATCATCTAACTACAAAGGCAATAGGCCCAGTCCTCTGAAAATCTCTTTTCTAACGACTGAAATGGCTATCGCTATGAATACCGACTTTAAATATAACCGCTCAAAACTTCCATCAGACGTGAGACTAAGCGTGCCCAAGCATGTGGCCTCACTGAAACCCAGAGCACCATCGCAACCACATCCTGATTGCAATGTTGTTACTGAAAGTCAAATTGTTACCTCAAAAAACGAAAGGGTCCGGCTCATCGCGAGTCGGACCAATAGCTACAGTACACGATTCGACAATGTCTAACATAAATACGATCAAGTGCATATATAAAAATGCTCAGTGTTTAACTAACAAATTAGCTGAACTATGTGAGCTTTGTGATAGACTTCCATCCGATTTGGTTGCGGTTACAGAGACTTGGTTCCAGCCCTGCATGACTGATGCTGAGCTTTTGATTCCAAAAATACCAAAACTCCGTCGTGATCGCGATCGAAAATCTGGTTGTGGAGTCGCAGTCTACTATCACGAAGGTTAAGCGCAGTGTAACGTCATCGATCATCCTGGCCTCAGCATTCCTGATACGATGTAGTGTTCAATAAAACTAGTCAAGGGAGATGAATGTACGATCAGCATCATTTACCGCTCGCCGTCATCTGAAAGCTCATTCAATGATAAGCTAATCGATTCTTTGCAACACATCACAAGATGCCAGACTACGCAATTGCTGATCATTGGCGATTTTAATCAAGAGGTGAGCACTCCCTGCATTCGATTGAACATAAATTCAAGGAGGTTATAGAAATTGCTTCACTGCACAATCACGTTAATCAGCCAACTCGCTGGCGGGGTCTTGCCCAACCTTCAACCCTTGACCTTATCTTAACGCCTGAGGCAGCCGCGGTAGAGGATATACAATACCTGGCACCACTGGGAAAGAGGGATCATGTGGTGCTTTTGTTTGATTATGTATGTAAAGAGGAACGATCGAGCGAACAGACGGAAGTCATGAGGAAAATACAATTTGAATCCTTAAATATCAGTCTTTGAGATGCACACACTTATGAGTTTCATTCAATAGATTCTAACTCATATTACAATTCGTTTCTAAATTATCTGAATTCGAATATTTACGAAAACTCGATTTTTGTACCACATAAATGCAGCTACAACGACCAGTTTTTTATTCGAAGTAGAACTGAAAAATGGTTAGCTTTTAAGCGAGACACTTGGGTAACTCTTAAGAAGTTTGGTACGGAAGAAACTTGGAAGCGATTCTGTAAGATACGGAATCACGTCACGACTCTTATACGAGAAGATCGCATGCAATTACAATGGAGCTTGTTTAAGAGAATGGAAAAGAATCCTAAGGTTCTCTACACGATAGTTAATAAACGCTCAAAGATCAAACCAGGTGTATTATCTGTACTAACACCTAATGGATTGACCCACACTGCCCAAGATACCGCAGATGCATTAGCAAAGTTTTACACATTTGTCTTTAATCGCAGGCGTTGTATCCCATATCAAGTTTAACCAAATTCGCCACATTACTACTAATTACTAAGTGAAATGACTATCAACGAATAAATGGTTTGGCGGGAACTTTGTGAACTAAACGAAATGAAGTCGCCAGGCGCAGACAAAATTATCCCCGCTATACTTCGCAAGTGTCGCGTTGCTTTGACTGCACCTCTCACTCGCATATTCAATCTCAGCTTGAATGAATGAAAAATACCACGGCAATGGAAAGCAAGGATGATAACTCCTGTTTATAAAGGCGGTAGCCGTTCAGACACAGCAAACTATAGACTGGTAACGTTACTTCCGGTGATCTCTAAATTAATGGAACGCATTGTGACTGCGCGCATAAGAGAACAGTTTGAAAACCAAAAAATTGACCGCAGCACAACACGGTTTTCGATGAGATCGTTGCCGTTTATCTAACCTTCTTACAGAGTTAGAGGATTGGACCGAGGCACTTGACGAAGGTGAGGCTGTACATGCTTGCTACATCGATATTTCCAAAGCTTTCGATAGAGTCAACCATTACATCTTAATCAAAAAGCTCGAATTTTGTGGAATAACGGGAATATTGCTAAATTGGATAAGGGACTATCTTACTGATAGACACGTCCAAGTTCGCGTTGGCAGCACCTTATCTAGAAAAATAGACGTCGCGAGTGAAGTTCCGCAAGACTCGGTGCATGGACCTGTTCTATTCTTGGTGTATATGAACGATACGGTAGAGAATATTGGATGCAACTTGATACTATTTGCCGATGATATTAAAATATGGAAACGTGTCACGTCTGTTAATGACTATATGGCAGTACAACAGCATCTAAGCATCTTATTTCGTTGATCCCAGTTAAATGAGTTACCATTTAACCCTGCGAAATGTAAAATGCTGCAGCTTCTAAAATGTCTGCTCCACACGCATCAGCTTGGCACGCAAGATCGCGTCAGGACCACAGCAGAAAAAGTTCTTGGTAGCTCGGTTTCGTTTAACCTTAAGTCTGGACATCATTGCCGGAGAGTGTACAATAAAGCTTGGCGTAACTTGAGTCTTCTCAAAAGAATATTCCGGATTTTTACGCCCGAAACCCTACCCCGGGTAATTAGCACGTATATACGTCCTGTTATTGAATATTCCATCCAAGCATGGGCACCATGGCTGAGGGAGGATATCGAACAACTCGACAGGAATTATCATCGTGCTACAAAGTTGGTCTCCCGGTACAGAAATTTGCCTTTCACAGAGCGAATGTTAAAACTGGACCTACACGATTTTACCAAACGGCGGATACGTAGTGATCTTATGTTGACATTCAAAATCCTGCATTCTGTAAACTATCGCCTTAAGCACTTGCTAAAGCCCAATGACCTTACTCGAATACGAACACATTCAAAGGCTTTAAGCATTCCGCATTCTGGATTGGATATACGTCATAATTTTTTATCGGTAAGAATTTTTCACTTTGAATTATTTTCCCGAAGAAATCACACCATCAGAATCTGTTGAGGTTTTCCCTCCCAGACTCGATGAGTTTATGACGAACCATGCGGTATGCGAGTGTCCCCATTGATTTTTGAGATATTTTATATATTTTTTATATATTCCATATACCTTGTCATCCTATGGTTATTGTTAAGCTTAATGTTTTTTCTACCATAAAATGTTTTGAGTTTCTGAGTTTCTGAGCTTGAATACCTTGACCATATTATTATTTCCATTGAGGAAGGTTTGGTAGTGGTTTTTGTCTTTTCAGACGTAACTAAGGCCGTTAATACTGTTCCTCATAAGTTATTATTATCAAAACTTAAATCATATGGTATGAGAGGTAAACTTAATTTCTGGCGAACTAATGTTCTTGCTGATCGCACTAACTCTGTTGAAATCAATGTTCACAGATCTTGCAGCCAGTATACTCCTATTGGGATAATTTAAGGCTTCTTAGAGTTTCTTTTATATAGAAATGAAATATAATGTCATTTCACATAGTAAAATATTATAGTTCGCTGATGACACGAAAGTTGTTATTAATTTCCCAGCTAATCAAGCACAAACTAATATAGCTAGACTACACAGTGATTTATCTGCACTTGCAAATCAGGCGACAAATAATGGTCCTACGTTCTCAACAGCAAAATCAAAATTTTATGAATATAACATGCACGTTACAAAATATTCTAATTCATACTAACAATGACGCAATTCAAATGATAGACAGCGGGCGAGATTAAGGGTTTCGATATTCTGCATCACTCACTTTCAATGTTCAGATAGGCTATCTTATTACTAAAGCCAGGCAATGTATGAACATTATACACAGATCTATAATTTAACCTCATTGTAAAATAGATTTCTATAAATTATTAACCATTGTTCTTCTAGACTATTGTAACATAATATTTAGCAATATAAATAAATCAAATGGCAGAGGTTTAGAAAAGATACAACGTGCTTTCTAAAAATCCATCATCAGTTATAACACCAAACAAATTTGTGAAGAAAGGTGTATATTGGCGCGCGCTCGAATACGGTACGTGATCTTAATTACAACTTAACCTCGATCCGTTATGTTTTCGCAGACTCAAGCATAATGCAATCTTATTCTTTAGAATACTGCCATCGGATGATATAGAAATAAGCTCAAATCTTCATTTAAGTAAATATTGAGATACAATGATAAAATTATTAAATTACCAAGGGTTCGTACTGAAGTAAAAAACATTTTTCGCCTGACTAAATATGATAAAACTCTGAAATCTTCTTCAACATTTGTTAAGACTCAGCTCCTCCTTGAAGGAATTGAAATCACATCTGGCTTCATTCCTTACAATAGAAAAAATACGCAATCTTCTTAACCTAGCTATTCTACCTGATGATCTCTATACTAATGGCATACCTGGTTATTGATGTTAAGTAATTTTCACAAATCTCGTAAGAAAATTTACTCGCTTTTGATTGTTTACTTTCCAGCATATCTTCCCAACACGGACCCAAATAAAACTGAAATACTTGGGACATCGACCTAGTGGAATCAATTTCCTTATTCTCATGGACGAAAGAACTGTTCAAATTCAGGATAGACTAATCAGTTTTGAAGAATCAAAATAAAAATTATCGGAAAATCTGCAACACAACATCACACATCTTCGATGAATATTATCCCTTAAACTTCAGTGCTTTCTGGAACATTCGTTGATTTTCTTTTCTAGCAACGCTAGTATTTTTCTTGTATAATAACAGTTCACTTACTAATTATCTTCAAATAATTTGTAAATACTGTTTACCTTAAATTATTTGATGTACAATTTCGCTACAGTAGTGACCTTGAAAATGTTTTTCCATTCACAAAGTTATACTTGATTGCACTGTTACATAGGGTTCGTACAAAAGAACCCCGATATTCAAACACAGAATCACAATGTTATAATTGAGTAATTGGCCAACAAAGTTTTACTTGAATGCCCCTGCTAATAATATTGACAGCCAACGTTTGGATGACCGATCAACACAGTTGGTCTAAGTCAAACAAATTAATAAAGCTTTGACAATGAGACCCATTATACGTCTAGACCCCATGAAACATTTTTCAGACGTTGGGTGGAAAATTTCTAGAGCAGCTTTCCAGAAGAACGCATGCTTTCAATGCTGTGCAATTTTTATTTTACAAAATGGGATATTTGCTGCGCCGGGCAGTAGAATACGGAAGAAAACTTGAACGTTGGATTTTAGAAATCGTACATCCAGAAATTTCGACAACATAAAAACGCGGTCGGTTTGAAACTCGACAAGTTTCTTCCTCTCACTATCTTATATCGTATATATTTATCTATACTTGCATCCGCTGAACATTATCCTCTCTAAATATTCGAAATCATCTCGAAACGCACAACGTGTCACGCCACGATTAAACAAATGTTTAGTCGTTCTAGACTCTAATTTGTCTACTGTGTTATAAAGTAAGATGCAATTTACTAGACATTGACCCACTATGGTTAAGCAGAATTCGCCTTGATCTTTTTCTTTTCTTCCGAATCACCACAGAGCACCAAGTTAAGCTTAGATCTACCATGCGCTTCCAAGATTGCAATCGTTCTGTAAGACGTAACCGAATGATGCCATTACATATTCCCCTTACTCGCACTAACGTTCGACAAAACTTCTTTTTAATTAGGTATGCGCATCTTTGTAGTTCTCTTCCACTCCATTTTCGCATGCGCACATCTACAGGTAAATTTAAAACACTCGTAGATTCTCTTACTGCTCCATCGCTATGTGAAATTCTCAAAATAAACACTTCTATAGACAATATATTTTGTCACGGTATTCCTGGTTATTGAACCAATTGTAAGTATTTTGTACATTAGCACACGTATAGAACTGTTCACAATGTCCGAAATACATGGTAATATTAAGTGTCAGGTTACTTAGGGTCTATTTATGTTACATCTTTTTCTATTCCCCCCTCATATCTGTCTAGGCCTGGGCAACCTGACAGTATATTAGCCCACGCGCAGTCTCTGACTGTGCGGCACTTTGCCTGGATCAGGCTTATGCTTTCATACATACATCATACATACATCAAAATCTGGGACTAGTATTATATGTACCTATACTTATTGTATCTCCTTAGGCTTATCTTACCCCATTTTGTTTAAACATAGTTATCCTTATTGTTTCAATTCAGGTTTCTATCGTAAAGAAATGTCTCTCCAAAAAAATTTCGAAACATCTAAAAAAATATCTTTCTGATTATCTATTTATAACGCTGCTGTAGTGTCAGGTTACATAGTGTCTATGCATGTCTCGTCTTAGGTTGGGACTTGCATCACATTTGTCTATTTGTTACATTGCCTTCCATGACATTTTCTATACACCATTATGTATATATCTGTCTTTTATTTCATATGAGGCTTATCAATGTCACATTTTTATCCAAAATTGCAAAACAATAAAATCTACCAAAAAATAAAAAAAGTAAAAAAAACTGAAAATCATTATGTTTTTAATGTACTTTCTTATTTTTTAAATGATGAACTAATTTACTTTGATGACATCCCACCATGATGGTGAAGAGAATATCTTTCATTATATTCCAGTGTCTTCGAATACCGAACCATCATTGAAACTGGCTCGAAATCTATCCGCCCGATATTTGTTCCATTTGTGATTCACTCTCCTACAGATAACGAAATCCCGGCTGGTGAACACATTTTGGTTCGATTCGTCGACAATTCTTCAAGAGTATTAGAGTGCACAGCGTACCCTACTCCCACGCTATTAATCGCACCCTCTCTCATTCCCCAGAATTTCATAGATTTTCTTATTCTGGTAGATTTATGTTCCCTTTTCCATCTTCTCAACCAATCTTTCCGTAAAAAAACATGAGTTGTTGCATATATCATTTATTCATCAATTTTTTATGACAATTTATTACAATTCACTCCACTTTTCCATAATTACCTTCCATTTATGTGATCCATGTTTTCCCATCCTTGCAATTCGTAAATTCTGACAAAATTTAAATGAAACCTCATTGTTATTAGACATTAAAAATTTTTTACTTACTGTATATTCGTTCCCATTATTGAACGGAAAAAATGTTTAAGAATCCCGCTCACTTCGGTCATTTGCACCGTTATATTTTTTTGCTGTTCCAATTTTGATAAACTGATCATGTATTACATGCCTTGGATTTCCAATAATATATATTATTATTATTATTATATATCACAACAGTTGATGCCACTATTGAAGAAAATGAAATTGTTTCGGATTTGAATGTGACTGGCAATTTGGAAAATTCCCGTTAGACTATTTCTCATAAATTTTTTTCTTTATTAAACATTTGTGTGGTTAAATTAAGCTGATGCGATGAAAATTAGTTTAAACAAATCAAGCGATCTTCTTATCCTTCTATGCAAGCTTAGGTAGATCACATTTATAGCGTTATCCCGTTTTCTGTTTTTATAGCAGATTCTTCTTCAGATAACTTCTCAAAGTGCTGCTTAAGAAAAACAGCATTTTCTTTTTCCAGCATCAGTTATAAATAATTGCTCCCTAATTTCAATGCAGATTATATCTTGGCGTGCTGATCTTCGAAGATTTCGAACGGACGAAAAGAAAAAATGGCATTGTTGGGTGCTTCTCTGCAGCTTTGCACTGAAAGAAATTCTGGACGCTCGATTGGCACATTTGCTACTTGCTGTCTTGTTCAAACAGTATTTCCTCCTCTACGATCTATTTGGTCTGAATTTTTGGACTACGGTCTATTACCTAGAACCAAGAGACTGCCGAACCTGATGTTCCTGCTCTAAGTAGCAAGCCAGAAAACCTGCGGCTCCCATGGGAGCTTCGACCATAGTGCCAAGCAGGATTGGATTCAGAAGCAAGAATAACCGACACCCAAGTATTGTACACTTTTGTATACCGTATGATCAAACCCTCCATTTAACAACCGATACACGCCCTAATTCATGCCACACACGCCTTTATATGACCATGCCAATTTTTTGAAAAATAATAAATTAAATATTAATAGCCTTAAATTTGTGATTATATCTACCTTCACTTCTTTTAATTTCGCCGATTCTAGTGTTAGTATCCTACTTATAGATGCCAGATGAATTACAACTAACATCCAAATGCTAAAATCTTTTCCCATTCCGAACTCAGTGGACATTATTCTTATAACTGAAACCTGGACAAGAGAGGACCATGCTGACTCAACACTTATGGTAGCCAATTAGCAGATATTCAGGTATAATTGAACTTCGAAACGTGGTGCGGGTAGACAAAGTTATACTTGAATGCCACTGTCACATAGGGTTCGTACAACGAACCAGAATGTTAAATTTGGTTGTATTTTCTACGCTCCGAAAAAATATCATTACGAATTTTCGCTCTTCCTTGAATTTACTGTATATAATAACTAATTTACTATATTGTTGATATGTTTTGCTGATTAATTACGCTAGTGATAAAATCGGCCTGTATTTTTCTGGTGATCTATCACTGCTCATACCATTAACCGATAGATATGAGTACGAAAAACACCTGCCTCGACGGCAAATATGGCGAAATGGTGGCTAAGGAAAATGAGTGCACAGCTTGCAAGCGTTGGGCTCACCCTGGCTGCTTAGGTATATACGAATCACACTACGGGATATATGCAAAGTACCGCTGGTTGCAGTGGTATTGTGGCGGCTGTCATACGGCTGTTACTAATGCAGCTTGCCAAAAGCCAGAGAATGGTGTGACGTCGCCCAGCTCGTCAGATTTTGTACCTGCCCAAACGTTTGCATCATTTGTGAGAGCGAATATGAGTTCTGAGACAACAACAGGCCAGGAGTAGCTGACAAATCTAGCTAGTTACAACGTCCTTCTAAGCAAGCTACCTCTCCTAAGGTGGTAAATGGAGACAGCAATCAAAAAGCGTGTAAATAAGAAGGTCAAAACAATTGCATCCACTGCGAATGTAGACATAGTTAGCTAGTTATCTCGTCCTCCAAAGCAAGCTTCTTCTCTCTAGTTGGTCAACGTAGATGAAACTACGAAAAGGCATATTAAGATCAGTGAAGCCATTAATCAAAAGTAGCAACATGGAAATGTTGCTGGCTCACCTGCACTGGATCAAAATATCCAGGAATTAAACGTACTACGTAAGCAGTTTGAGGCAATGCACGGCACTTTTTATTCTTCAAAAACTAGAAACCGAAATGTACTGGTTTTTAACAGAGCGAAGGCTTTCATTCGGAAATCCAAAAGTCGAACAGATTTTGATCGCCGATTTATCAGCGATCTTATCCTGATGGTAGGTTCGAGGCGTTCTACTCCAACGGTGCGAGTTCACTGTGTAGGGAGATGGAAGATACACAACCGCCCTAGCCAATCATGGTAGAATTCAAATAACAGGCGGATAGGGATGCGTTACTGTCTAGGGCTGAATACATCACCAAAACAACTCTAGACAAGCTTCAGGTTAAGTCGGACAACCCTCTCTGGGATTAGGCAAAACTTATCTGCTTCAAATTGGAGAAACCTAGCTTTAAGGATATCTTTTTTCCGTAAGCCTGATGCAAACCGAACAGCTAGTAAATCTGTGATGATCATACTGAACAGCACATCGCCACGAATCATGCTGTCCGGATTAGATGACGTTGAAGGGCATTTTGCAAAAGAAGACGGTAGTCAAATAGATGTCTCCAGTAGTTCCTCTTCTTCGATGGGTGCGGCCTCAATCCTCAGACAACGGTCCGTAACATCCATGCAAGAGGCTGTTGAACCGGACACTCGTGCTTTAAGTAGCACGCCAAAAACGTGCAGCTACATCGGGTGCTTCGACAGAGCGCCA
Organism: Atriophallophorus winterbourni; assembly: GCA_013407085.1. Lineage (NCBI taxonomy): Eukaryota > Metazoa > Platyhelminthes > Trematoda > Plagiorchiida > Microphallidae > Atriophallophorus > Atriophallophorus winterbourni. The sequence goes on from JACCGJ010023145.1 coordinate 17,901, forward strand.
AGCAGGATTAGTTTCAGAAGCACTCAAAACCAGCGCTAATGTGTGCAGCATTAGGAATAAGTGGGCCGATATCTCTCTTTGTGTGGCTGAGTTACAACCCAGTGTGTCCGCAGTATCTCGTCATTAGTTGCAAAAGACCAGGCTATAGGAGAGGTGGTGGCGTTGCACTCCTCCTAGAGTATGGTTTGCTGAATACAGGCAAGGTTATAATCCTAACTAGTGAAAATGTCCAAGTTGTTACGAGTATCTTGACTTGCTACAAGTCAGCAATTGCAATAGCTTGTGTCTAAGTCACACCCTATGCAGCCCAGCAGGAGATTACAGCGGATTGAGACGCTCGACGAGTTGTTTCAATCAGCTCCCAGCGTACTCATCTCAAGTGATTTGAAACTTCCAGACATAGATTGGGCCGTCCCTGTAGGTTTAGTCACCGAGCAATCCGAAACGTTTATCGTATGGCTCCATGATCATGCGTTGCATCAGCATGTGAGTGAACCTACGAGGTTTCGTAATGGATTCAAGATTCAAGATTCAAGATTCAAGATTTATGGTCTGGACACTCGTATCGACTTGGTCGAATATCTCCTTGTGATACTGATACTGATACTGTCATACACAAAATGAAATGAACAGAGTTTCATCGTGCATTCATTCATATCCACAACGATTGGAAATATTAAAAATGTTTTCTGTGCAGTATCGCCGGACCCGTGGTGATCTTATCTATCTCTATCAGATCATGTCCTCACCCACCCACCCGTGCTTTTCCCTATTCTCCCGCAATACCGAGACAACGCATTTGCGCGGTCATTCCCATAGACTTTGCTTGAAACAGTCTCGTATCAACTGCCGAAAGTACTTTTTCTCTGTGCGTGTTTGTGCTCTTTGGAACAAATTACCAGAAGATGTGGTATCGGCTCATTCCTTAACCGTGTTTACACACAGAATTGACTCCTTCCTCCAAGAAATCCATTACAAAACCCCTTGATGCCTAGCACGTACTCCATTTAACTTTCTGTTTCACTTGTTTACAGGTCTAACGCAACCACGATGCCTCCGTTTCCAATGCTACCGCCTCGCAAATCGGGAAGACGCAATTTCCAAGCGAGCGTGGCCCGCTATATGGCATTCCCGCCCCCGTATTGGATGATACTCCCTGTTTTGTTTTCACCGCACTGTATATAACACCCTGTGGTTTATTAAGCTATGCTTTTACGCCACAAAAACTATTGCTCTATTATGCTCTTATGACACTCGCTTCATATTTTCACTTTTGCTTGCTTTAATAAACACCATACCATCCTGCGGTTATTTTAGGCTAGTACGCTTTTTTACTGCAATAAACCATTTTTCCATTGATTTTGTTCCATTATCAAAAACTTGAACTTTGGCGGTACGTTCAACTTTGTTGCATTTGCCACGCTCAGTTACAAACTTTTACGAATTTTCACCGTATCACAGTTGTACTGTAAAATAGAAAGTCTATTTTACTTATTCTCGAAAGTTTAAACACACAATTCATTATTGCACCTCTTGCGGATTAATTACTTCCGTAATAAAGTCAGTATTCTGTTTTAATATTGCATCACCGTTTTTTAGCATTTTTCAACTATGAATAATAAAACTGTTTGTATTAGCGTGAAATGTAGCAAAAAAGTAGCCAAAGGTATTGAGTGCAATGCTCGCAAGCGTTGGGCTCACCCTGGCTGCTCAGCTATACATATATCCCACTATGGGCTTTATGCGAAATTCCGCTGGCTTCCGTCGTATTGCAGTGATTGTCACAAGACTGCCACTGAAGCCGCATTTGTGTACCACGAACGGCGATCTAGTTTGACGCTAGCTAGTGCGTCTGAATCCGTGTCCGATCGAACTTATGCATCAGTCGCGCGGTCCAATTTAGTCCCTGGGCGGGCTTTGGTGGTTAACAAGGCCAAACATTCGAGCCAGTTATCCCGCCCTCTTGTGCCATCCACCTCTGTCAAGGCAAAAAATAAACCTAAGCCTTATAAAAGGCGGGTGTCTAAGGGCTCTAAACCACCACTGACCGACGCTAACGTCACTGGTCAAACAATCACCTACTAGTCTTAGACTACCTTCACGAATGGTGTCCAATACAGCAGGCACCCCAAGAAGGCAGGCTAAGACTAATTCCGGTAAAAATGGAAAGCAACATACAAATGTTGTCGGTTCCAACGCCATAGATCAAATTATTCTGGAGCTGAACAGTCTTCGGAAAAAAATTGAATAATTACATGGCCCATCTTCGGCTCGAAAAAATAGAACTCGTAATGTTCTAGTTTTCAATCGTACCGAGCCCTTCATCAAGGAATCCAAATCTCGTAGAGATTTGGACCGCAGGTGTATCCACGATCTCTTTCGCATGGTTGGGATGAAGCCTTCCACTCTCACGGTGCGAGTTCATCGTGTGGGTAGATGGAAGATGGACAACCGGCCGCGACCGATCCTAGTCGAGTTCAAATTTCAGGCAGATCGCGATGTGTTTTTGTCTAAGGCGGAACACATAACTAACGCCACTTTAGACAAACTCCAAGTGAAGCCTGACAACCCTCCTTTTGATAGGAGGCAGTTCACTGTATCTCCGACTGGGATTAACTTAGCTGTAGGGTCATCCGCTCCCCTTCAGCCTGATGCGAAGCCGATCGCTACTGCATCATCAACGATCGTACAGGAGCGTGCATCACCTATGATCTTGCTATCAGGTGCGCACGACGATCTGCTTAGCTTGAATGAAGAAGGAAGCCAGTCAAGCCTTTCTAGTGGCAGCTCCCATGTTATAATGAGGGCTTAATAGTTAGGCAACGTTCCATTACCGTCGTGCAAGATGCACACGATATTGCTTCTCCTGCATTAAGCAGTACGCCAAAAAACGTGCAGCTTCCCCGGGTGCTTCGACCGAGGGCAAAGCACGACTCAGCTTAGAAGCGCGCATATCCAGTGCCACTGTGTTGTACGCTAATGTGTGCAGCATAAGAAATAAGTGGTCTGAACTTTCTCTTCGTGTAGCCGAGCTACACCCGAGGGTTATAGCGCTGTCTGAAACCTGGCTGTCTGCGGTTGATGTTGTGCCAGCTAGTATCAGCGATCAGTATCTTGTCATCAGATGCGATAGACCTGGCGATAGAAGAGGCGGAGGCGTGGCACTTTTCCTTGAATATGGTCTGCACAATACGGGCCCAGGGTTATCACTCGCTATTGAAAATGTGCGGCTAACATCGTGCTGTGCGGATAACATCGTGCTTGTGCGGCTAACATCGTGCTAAATTGATTGGCCAACGGTAGTGAGCTGCATGCTGAAACACGCTGGAGTCTCACTGGCATTTCTATTTTTGTTTCCCCCCTCATATCTGTCTAGGCCTGGGCAACCTGACAGTATCTTAGCCCACGTGCAGTCTCTGGCTGTGCGGCACTTTGTCTGGATCAGGCTTGTGCTTTCATACATACATACATATTGAAAATGTCCAAGTTGTTACTAGTGTCCTGACTTGCTACAAGTCAGCACTGGCGATTGCTTATGTTTACGTCACGCCCTGTGCAACCCTGCGAGAAATTAGTCAACTGTTTGAGATGCTTGACGGGTTGTTTCAATCAGCCCCAAGCGTACTCATTCTAGGTGATTTTAATCTCCCAGATAAAGACTGGTCAGCTCCCTCAGGGGTACTCACTGAGCAATCCGCATCTTTTCTCGATTGGATCCACTATCATGGATTACATCAGCACGTGAACGAACCCACTAGGTTCCGCGATGGATGCACTCCATCCACTCTTGACTTGATGCTGTCGTCTCAGCTAGAAGCTGTCAAGAACGTCAAGTTCCTACCCCTTCTTGACAAAAGCGACCACGTAAAGTTAGGCTTCGAAGCGCTGTTGCGTTTTCACAAACCTCTTGCGCGCCCTAGACGTAATTTTAGGCGTGTTGACTGGGGCCTACTTTTACAGTCATCAAAATCTTACCTTCTGTTCTCGAGTGATTCTAGTGTAACTGAAAACTGGGACAGAATTTGCAAATTTCTTAACGGGCTACAAGACCTGCAATGCGTGAATAAGCACCAGCGGCCACCCTGGTGGTCTTCGAGCGTTCGTCGTTCTATTCTTAAACGTGATCGCTTATGGAGGCAATATAGGCTATCGCTCACCTCTGGTTCGTGGGTCCGTTACAGAACCGCCCGAAACGCTTGTGTCAAAATGCAGCGTGTGCTCAAACAGAAGTTTGAGTTATCCTTAGCCAGGATGCTAAATCCAACCCGAAAAGGTTTTACAGTTACGCGCAATCTAAAGGAAAAACTAGGGTAAACATCGGTGACTTAAAACTGGAGGATGGACAAGTAGCTAATAGTGACCTAGCTAAGGCGACAGCCTTCTCAAAGTTTTTCAGTAGCATTTAGCGAAGGGATAATTCTTTACTCACACCGTCTGAGTCGCTTAGCTTTGCATCTGGTGTCCATTCACTAGATTATTTGTCCTTTAATGAGGCGGTGTATGGAGCTCTTATTCATGTTCGTGCTAACAAGGCTTAGGGTTCGGATGACATCCACTCAATTATGCTGAGGAATCTCGCCTTAATGCTTGCAGAACCACTATGTGAGCTCTTCAATTCATGTTTGCACTCGAGAATGGTTCCTCGTGAGTGGAAAGAAGCCATAGTGTTACCAATACACAAAGGTGGTTGCAGGTCGATTCTTGGTAACTATAGACCAGTCAGCCTGACCAGCATCGTCTCGAAAGTATTGGAAAGACTTATACGCGACAAAAGCTGCCAGCATTCTCTACTTAGTGTAGCTCAACATGGATTCCTGAAAGGGAGGTCTTGTCTGACTAACCTCTTGAGTTTCCTCAATATTGCTACGAAAAGGTTGGATGAAGGGAAGCCGGTCGAAGCGCTCTACCTGGATTTTAGCAAGGCTTTCGATTCCGTCAGCCACAGATTTTTAGAAACTAAGCTGGCAGCAAAAGGTATACGGGATAGTTTACTTGCTTGGATAAAATCATTCCTGACAGGTAGGACCTTTAGAGTACGAGTAGGATCTACGTTGTCGATCCAAACGGAGGTGATAAGTGGGGTGCCTCAGTGGTCTGTGCTAGGTCCGCTGCTCTTTCTGATTTTTATCGATGACTTGTCGCCTATCTTGGAGTGCCCGTGCTTCATTTTCGCGGATGACGTGAAGTTCATTGGTTCAACGAATGAAGATACTCTGATGCACGACCTCGAGCGGGTCATTGACTGGTCCATACTTTGGGACCTCCCACTGAACCTCAATAAGTGCCAACTCTTGTCTGCTCTGGTCGACAAGATCACAGTCCAGGTGTCAGGTACTCCTATTAGCGTTGACGCCACACAGCGGGTTAAGGACTTGGGTGTTCTAGTTAGAGCTGACTTCAAATGGAAGGACCAATGCGCTGTTGCAGCGCAACGTGCACGCAACGTGCTCTTTCGGTTGAAGTCGGTGCTTTCCAGCAGAAATCCCGACGTGTTCCTGCCACTTTACAAGGCGTTCGTGAGGCCGCATTTGGAATATTGTGTCCAGGCGTGGTGTCCTCACTACCAGAAGGATATCATTCGACTTGAAAGCGTCCAGCGACTAGCAACACGCATGATTGAGGGTCAGCGTGGAAAAAGTTATGCTGATCGCCTTTGGTCTCTGGGTCTTTTCTCTCTTAGGCGTCGTCGTTTGAGAGGTGATTTGATTGAAACCTTTAAGATCTTAAAAGGCTTAAGCGGCGTTAATCCAGATGACATCTTTACCTTAAGTCCTAAGCTGGGCACTCGCGGACACGCACTCAAGCTCGCTAAGGAACGATGTCGACTAGATTCTAGGAAAAACTTTTTCAGCTTCAGGGTGGTCAACTTCTGGAACAAGCTCCCTGAAGAACTTATCTCCTTTAGTTCCGTCTCAACTTTCAAGCAGGGTTTAGACCGTGACTGGGGTAAGTTATTCTCTGATCACATCCCATGATTACCATGCTTAGGTTGTCCTCCATTTTGCTCGCTATTCACTGTAGCAATTTTAGAGCATCTTCCTATTCTTGATTCTCCATCAGCTGACCTCTCACCGTGCTGGTGAGGAGAAACTGCCTTTTCTTTTTTCCAGCATCGATTATGGCGCGTTGCTGTCCTACTACTATCCTACTACTACAGCGCCTGGCACCGCGATCATCAGAGATTGCAAACAGAGAAGAAAGAAAATTACCTTTTGGCAGTGCATCGATTATAGCGCGGTGCTCCCCCAACTACATTCTCCTAATCCTACGACCATCAGAGGTTCCACACGGAGAAAAAGGATTGACCCTTTGGCAGTGGTGGGTGCTTCTCCGCAGCTTTCCACCGAAAAAAATTCTGGACGCTCGATTGGCTTGTCATCCACTTACTGTCCTGTGCCTACTGAACTGCACGGATGTGCAATCATGCAGTACTTCTGTGCTGTGTGGCTAACACCGTGCTAAATTGATTGGTCACCGGTACTGAGATGCATGCTGAAACAGACTGGAGTCTCACTACCATTTCTATTTTCTTTCTCGTATCTGTCTAGGCCAGGGCAACCTGACAGTATCTTAGCCCACATGCGGTCTCTGACTGTACGGCACTTTGCCTGGATCAGGCTTATGCTTTAATACGTACAATATTATATATAACTGAACTGAACTGAACCTTGTTCGATTGGATTTAAATAGTTACTACCGTTAAGTCATTTCGATACTCCACAGCATCGAGTACACCATGGAATGCGCTACAATCAGTCGCTGATTTACTTATTGAATCGCTTGTCTTGTAATGTCAGCTCTTATTGGTTGTTTCTGAAGTGCCAGACGATTTGAGAAATGATTTTTTTCGCAACCTGATATCCACAGCTGCATTGTTCTCAGAGTGAATTTTTTCCTAAAAAGGTTTGCTCGTGCAAAAATTACCATAACTTTAAACGTGGCAATTTTGAAACGTGAAGCAATGTTAATTAGTTGGCGTTAAGTGACTCAATACCTGATTTTGTTCACTGTTGAAATGAAACATTTGACAGTAGGCAATGGGGACACGTTCGATTATTATTATTGCGAACTGGGAGCGCTATCAGAAGCTTCGTAACAAAGTCAATTCGCTAGTTCGCGATGACAAACTCGCTTACCAGTACAGACTAACGTGCTCTTTTGCCATCAATCCCAAACGGTTATTTAGTTTTGTGAACCGCTTGAGGTATGTTAAACCTGGAGTTACGATCCTTGAGACTCCACAAGGCTTGACCCAGGATGCTGCAGCTGCGGCCATAGCTCTGAAAGCTCATTTTGCCTCAATTTTTCAATCTTCTTCGGGCAACATCACGATTCCTGTAAATTTATCCGCATCTCATTCCACTTTATCTGACATCGAATTTACACCCACAGTTATATACCGTCGGCCTGGGCAACCTGACAGTATCTTAGCCCACGTGCAGTCTCTGACTGTGCGGCACTTTGCCTGTATCAGGCTTGTGCTTTCATACATACATACCGTAAATTAAAAACTTACGGCCCACCAGTTCCGCTGGACCAGACGGTTTCCATCCCCGAACCCTACGCAAATGTGCCTCCTCTCTCTGTTATCCCCTGGCTAATCTTTTCACGCACCTTTTTGCTAACGGCTGTGTCTCACTTGACTGGAAGTGTGGATCTATCTCTCCCATCTATAAAAGTGGCTCTCGATCTCTCGTGTCTAATTACCGACCGATAACATTACTCTCTGTTATATCGAAACTTATGGAATCTATTATCAGTGACTCTATGATCCAGTTCATTGAAGGACTACACCTTCTGTCTGATTCGCAACACGGTTTCCGTCCCCGGAGATCATGTGTGACAAACCTGATGCTCGCACGTGACCACTGGACATCCGAAGTCGACAAAGGTCGTGAGATTCACCTAGTATACTTAGATTTCTCGAAACCTTTCGACAAAGTCAACCATCGAATCTTGCTCCGCAAATTATGTTCTCTAGGGATTGCAGGTCAGTTGCTTCAGTGGCTTGAGAGTTATTTATCAGATCGCCGTGCATGCGTCCGCGTCGATGGATGTCTCTCTTCAAGTTTCAGCATTCCCAGCGGTGTCCCTCAAGTCTCTGTACTCGGGCCAACCCTATTCCTATCCTTCATTGATGATGTCGTTCAAGCCATTGATTCCCACACGCTCATGTATGCCGACGACATGAAACTCTGGAGAGTCATCACATGTCAACACGACATCGAACAACTACAGGACGACCTCAATTCGCTTTATGTGTGGTCACTCGAAAATTGCTTACCGTTCAATACAGAGAAATGCCGCGTCCTTTCAACGCGTACAAACTCTAGCCCAAGCTATTACCTGGGATTACAATCAATTGAGACGACTTCCTCAGAAAGGGACTTAGGCATTATCATGCAGTCCAACATGTCAGTCTCGGCGACGTGCCTGAGAGCAGCCAATAAAGCAAACGCCATGCTTGGTCTTCTCAAACGTGTTTTTCGCAGATTTGAACCTCAATGTTTGTCGCTTTTGCTAAAAGCATTCATCCGTCCACATCTCGAATACGCCGTTCAAGTTTGGTGCCCGTGGTTACTGAAGGACCAAAGACTTCTTGAGGCTCCCCAGTGACGCGCCACCAGACGTTCGACTAATCTTTGAGTATTGTAGCATGGTGGTGTTTCCCTGCACGACAGTAGAACCTTAACAAAAGTGTTCAGCGACTCGCAACCAAATTCTGCACTAGAATTCGCCAACTGTCATTTCCCGAAAGATGTCTGAAGATGAATATCTTTACACTAGCATACAACAGGGTTCGTGGTGACATGATACTTCTCTCTCGGATTATTAGGAAAGATGAGCCTCATGATCACAGATCGCTTCTTACAGTTATCTCTGATTGTCAAACAAAGGGTCACCGATTTCGGTTACGCGTTCAAAGAACAGATGGTCTAGCGTATTGGTAGAGATTTTCACGACGGGCTATTGGAACTTGGAACACACTTCCAGCCAATGTAATTGAGGCTCAAAGCTTGTGTTTGGCCAAGGCTGGTATCGACAAATTTCTATTGTTTGCAAAGGAAGATTGTTTTCTAAAGCGCATCCACCTCCCAGGATATCCGAGACGATAGTAATTCTTGCCAGATCACGAACGAGTTCAAATGGAACTTCTGCTCTAAATATAATTATACCGTATTGTAATATCTACAACCCTGTAGGGGAAAGTAATAATAGTGTCTTCCGACACTCTTATAAATTGCAGCGCGTTGCAAATGCGCTGTTCTGCTCAGATAATATAGATGTAGCGTATGATTACGTCGCAGGTTGAAAATTCGTGTGGCGCTTGTTGAGAACAATGTAATTGGTGATGTGCGAGTTGGAGAGCTCTTGTTAAAAAAAACTATCCAATTCAATGAAAGTGTTCTCTAAAAGGCGCTGATATATGTTCGGGACTCTACACCTAAATTCAATGCATCTCAGGTGGCATCGTCTTGATTGTTGTGAGGCGTAACGAATTTCAAATTACAGTTGCGTTAAAACTTTGAACCTTTTAAGAAATTCTTCCAAGTTATCCGAGGGCACTTGCTTGTGTAGTAAACTGACCACTACAATAATGTCCCCAAAAATGTTGGAGAAAAAGCATAGGAGATAGAAGATTTATGGCGGTGGCCAAAACGTGCACGAAGGTACAGTGGAAGCACTCACGGAACACGAATCAACTGGAAGTGTGTATCACGGTCAATTGTTAGGTACAGTAAAACAGTGTTGTTACACAGCCCCCTTCCAAGAAGTCTGGTCTAAGGAGACTTCAAATCAGGAATTGACATTTGAACGGGCCAAGCGATGTCAGATCGTTCCATGCTGGAACAAAGTCTCTCAGAAACCAGTCATTTCTAAGTCAGCCAAGACACTTGATCTGCATGGGTAGATTGTCGGTGGTGACCAGGGTAGGATAC
>JACCGJ010023146.1:0-31670 GCA_013407085.1 Atriophallophorus winterbourni
TCTTGTATTGCTTTCAACGTGATTATACAAAGGAATTTCGTCAAACAGCTGCTGGTAGATGGCAGAAGTGGAGGTCTGAGAAATTTGTGTTCGTCTTCAGCAAGTTAGGCAGATTAAAGTTTCCCATGATCAAGATTCTGGTATGATATCTCGAGGCAATCAAGCGTAGCTTGTCGAGTAGATTCGTATTATACACTTCCGTGGCTGCTGGTGGGCGATAAATCACGCCGATTGTGCAATCATCGCCTGTAGTCGTTGTCAACAAACACCATAGCGTGTCCTGAAGCACCAAGTCGGAATCCGTCAGTTCTTCGCACTTAAGTCTCTGATCATAATAGAGTGCCACTCCTCCTTCACGTGACGCACGGTCTCGGCGGAGCAGTGACATGCCAGCAATCTCTAACTCAAAATCGTGGATTTCCGGGCTCAGCCAAGTTTCGGTAATGGCAATTAGCTGAGGTCGTTTAGTCTCAAACCGAGCGACAAGTTCGGCAAATTTGTTAATCAAGCATTGGGCATTGGTATAGAGGCATCCAATAACAGTTTTGGTAAGCAAAGATGGATGGTGTCGTGTGATGTCATAATCTGAGACAACCGTCATTGTCACGCCGACTCTGGAAGAGTCGGCACTGTTCTGTTTTTTGACAAGTTAACTAGCATATCGGTCGTTTCAGGTTGAGAGGCGCAAATCGAGTCCTCTTTTTGGCCGAAAAAGATTTCTTTATCTGGCTTCAGTCCACTCTTGGGAGTCAGTTGGGGTGGCTTTGCGTTCGGTTGCTGATTTTGTGTCCCAGCTGAAGATTCATTTCTTGGTTCAGTTGATAGGGCTTCATCAATCCTGACAGTATTTAATGCAGAATGGGCTGCATTTATATCAGTGTTTATGTGATCGCTAAGGATTACACCTTTTGGGATATTGTGTTTCCAGCTTTTCCAGTTGAAACGTACAGTATCAACCATAGTACTCATTAGGAAGTTTATTTTTAATGGACGTGGCCCATTACCTTTGTATTTTGCTGAGGAAGGCAGTCTAAAAGTATCCACGACAGCGGCCTTTTCGACGAAAATGGTATCAGCCAGAAAACTCCATTGCCTGTAGTCATGCTCAGCTTACACTCTTTGCAATTTGGATACTTTGCTGATTTTCTAGTCGCCGCATCCTTATTATATTACGCCTCGAGTTTCATTGTGAAAAGTCAAGTTGGAATTTACAAATTTGCTGCATCCTTTGTCTGGCAGTAGTGTAGAGAATAGCAATGATGCCCCACACTGTATTTGTTGGCCTCGTTTGGTCTATGTCGACCATGGATGTACATCACAATCGCATGAATTTTCATGTTCTACAGCTTTTTAAATGACTAAATAGTCCGATTCGGGAGGAACAATCTCTCCCTCTGCGCTTGCAAATGTAGTCAGTAGGGCGTCATTTGCACGCCGGCGGCGTGATCTGCGCTCAAAAGCCAAGAGCTGTATCTGCTCCTCCCCGGCTTGCAAACGACGCTTTCCACAATACATCCAATGTGAGCGGTCTGGTGCAAGGTCTCCCCAACTCACGGGGTCAATGCTTTCATATCTCTTTTGCATACGTCTTTGTACCGCAAGTGCGGTCTGCCCAATGTTCGACTTCCTAATTGTTTACGTTAACTCGTTGTATTCGCGCAGCCATTGTCTCTTTGGTCTGACCGTATCTTAGCCCACGTGCGATATGTAGCTTTGCCTCTTGTATGATACCAGTTGTACTTGGCTTCCTACGGCTGATGTACTTCTGAATCACATTATAACTTTATTATTCACAAAGTTTCACATGAATATACAGTCTGATTCTGAAATGATCATCTCATCTCAAGGACTGCATTACACCGATAGCAAGTACCGAATTCTCAACTATGACACGTTCGCATCCTAAAAGATGGGAGGGTTGTAGGGCTCATTCAGTTACGGAACAGCTATGAAAGTGTCAGCACAAATAAACTGGGATGAGGTGTCTACACCTCGAATGGAACAGGCATTCCATCAAGTTGTATGAATGAGTAGTGCGACATCAGTATGACAGTTTCCTGGCGTATTCCATTACCATACATGAACAGAAGCTTTACTTGTCACTTAACTTACTGATATACAAGATTAAGCATGTACTGTGAAAATATCCATGCTGCAAAACCACCACTGAACACAGTTTCAAGTCACCCTGAATGGTGATAACTAGGTACTGGGATATCTGATTGCAGGGACCTCAGTCCAGAAGACGGGCGTCGCTGAACTTGAAACGGTTATAAGACTGGTTCTTTAGCTGTCTGTGTAATCTCCGTGCAGAATCTTACAGTACCATTTACATTGGCGCTTCAAATTGTCTTTCAGAGAGCGGTTTAACCCACCCAGGGAGTTTGCATATACCTGTTAAAACCCCTTTGTTTATATCAAATCCGAAGCTCGAGCGAGGCAAATTGTAGCAAAGTCATAGACGGCGCATTAGCTGTGCTGAGATCAATGTTCCCAGGTCTTGAAAAACACGAGGAAGCTATAATCCTAATGGAACTCTAACTTTTCCCGCATGCAGCTCAGTGTGAATTGAGAATCATCTCTACATGACCTAAGTATGTTTGCTCGCATTCGGTGTCAGCATCGCGTTACAAATATAGATGTCTGCGAGCAGATGTTAGGACCAGATGGCAAAGGACTGATAGAAATGCTTATGCTTGCTCGTTTGCGATGTTCGGGGCGTGCTATAAGAATGCTTACTCACCTTTTAACGTACTTCGCCTTATTCACAGAGCCTGGCAAAAGCTGGGAGAAGCGATCGGGTGGCCAGTCCATGACGTGGCGCGTTGGGGTGAAAAACTCTCCGAAGAGCTAGACTCAGTTAAGAGTATTGGTTTGCCTCGGTTGAGCTCGTGTCAAGCTACCCAAGTCTAGACAGATATAAGGAAAATAAAAATGGAAATGTGTATCCGCGTACATCACAGAGCCGTTGGCAAATCAACTTACTATGGTGTTCGCTATATAGTACTGGAGCACCGCCATTTTTAGGAGAAGAAGAAAAAGAAAGAAGAAATATGGCTTTTTCCGAGTACACGAATTTTCAGCGATACAATTAATTTGACCACACGTAATAAAATGTACATTTTAAAAAAATAAGACATATAAAATAAGGATGATCCCACTTCAGTTATTATACTGTCAGTTTCTTCCTCAAATCGAGAATAACTTTTGTGTGATCAACTAAATATCGAGCCAGGTAAGGAATAGAACAAATTTTGAATTTTTCAGTTCTTGCATACGGGACGATATGTTGACTACGCGTAGCTGGGAACGATCTGCAAGCCATAAGGACCTAATGCAGTGGGTGTGCATTATCAGACGATATGACACTGACCAATCTGTCACATTCACGAAAGTGGCGTTCGACGATCATATCACGAATTAACTCGGTAGAGGAAGAGCTCAAACTTTAAATTAATTTGATTCCTCTTCTGATCATCAAAAAATCCTTTTCGAAAAGTCCAGGAAAAATTATAGGGGATACGTAGATTAAAATGGGAACAATGCAAGAAAAAACAAAATATCTAACTACATCGAGAGGAACAGCTAAAGAACGCAGACGTAAGGTGTAAAATGATAACCTTCTAATCTCCAAGTACTGTGCAGTCACATGATCGGTCCATTTGAGACTCTGTGATAAAATGACGCCAAGATACTTGAAAAATTGCGCTTTGCTGGAGTTCGAGCCATTAAAGGAAATCGTAAGAATTCCTTGAAGCAGAGTTTCACGACGCTGACAGCCAAGTTTGAAAATATTAACTCTTTGCATTTTTGAGGGTTTAACGATAGGCCGAACGAGGATGACCACTGGCCAATGTTATTGATAATAAATTCAGATGTAGGAGAGTCAGCACGTCTAATGTGGTCAAAAACAACAGCAATGTCATCAGCATATTTCAGAATAAAAGTGGAATGAAAGCAAGGAAGATCAGAAATGTAGATAGAAAATAAGGAGGGGGAAAGTATTGCGCCTTGTAGAACACCGCGAGAAATCGTTACAGAATTGGACACTTTACCATTCACGGCAGTAAACTGCACGCGGTCCTTGAAATAGGACGCTATTCAGTAAACTAGGTTCAGGGGTGCACCACAATCATGAAGTTTTTTGAGCGAAGAACTCCTGATAACACTGTTGAAAGCGTTGGTGTAATCAAGAAAACAAACCTGTACCGCTTTTGATTTCGAATCCAATGACCGGGATACATGGTCAGTTAGCAACGCGAGTGCGTCTACTGTCGAGCAATTTTTGCGGTACGCGAACTGATGCAAATCTTCTACCTGGCAACTCGAAACAGGTCGTCTAAGCACTATACTTTCCAGTACTTCCAACTGTCAGGAAAAATACTTTTCTCAATGCATCTGTTGCAGATAGAAGAGATCGGCGAAGAAAGTTCACGTGCGCATTCTTTCAGCAAAAGAGGGGAAAGATTATCGGGGCCTGCAGCCTTTGAGCAGAATACAGCGAAAAGTGACTCCATAACTTCCACTGAACTTGTAAAAGTTGGAGTTGAGAAAGAGGATGAGGGTGAAAGAATATCAGGAGAAGATAAAAAAGATTCATTTAATGAATTTATATCACGGATAAAGGGAAGTACCTTCCTGTCTTTGCCACACAAACCTTTGAGCGCACTTCATAATTGGCGACTGCTTTTCGTTCTCAAAATTGATTTCACATAAATATGTCGCGTTGAATCTCAAGTATGATTAATGAAGACAGCTTAGAGACAGCGTGACGATCAAGATTTTCGAAAGCCTTTTCCTTCAGTCTTCGGAGGCGCTTCAATTTATTGAAGGAAAAACAATCAGGTCGAACAAAAATAGTTTCCTGTGGACAACATATATCAAAGCAAAAGTTGAGATAGGATGTAAAAACGTCACATTCAAGGGAAAAGGCCAGTTCGTTGAAAATGCGGAAGTCAGTGTCGCTTAGCATGGTCATCAGCACTGAAATATTGTCAGGTTCGCAGGTTCTACTGGTCACTTTTTGCCCGGTTCTGTGAGTCATGCAACTATGCCACATAGTTCCGTAGATTTTAGGGAGTATTGATATCACACAGTGATCAGAATTTCCAATAGGCGCAGATTTACGGGCATAAAAAATTTGAGGCGCATTAGTGGAAGCGTAATCCAGATAAACTTCAGAACGCGTTGGAAAATGAACAATGTTCGAAAGCGACAAAAGAGAAAACATAGAAAGATTAGCGTGATTGAGGTCACCAGCAAGTAAGATCAAAACGTTTTGGTAGGAAGCAAGTTCATTGAGAATTTCATCAAAAATGCACGAAAATTGTTAGAAGGACAGTTGGGGACAATATTAACATTTCTTCTTCTTCTTCTTCTTCTGAATCGAAAGCAGAAGGGATAAAATCCCGTTTGAGCTTCATCACAGTAATAGACATGGGTGACTTCTGCTGACAAGGCAAACCCTGAGAGTAGAGGAACACCACTACATCACTCCGATGGCAATGAACCGACATCAATGGAAAGAGTGCATCATCTCTATTACTCCCTGACATTCTCTGCTGTTCAAAAACTATCAAAAAATTGGAGAAAAAAATTCAAAAAATGATGTGTGTAAATGGACAAAAATAATTACCCACTGTTCCCCTTTCACTGTTTATTTTCTAACTGTTTCCACCCGAATTGTACCCCCCTCTCGCTTTGTAAATCTCATTGTTTTTGTTGAACGGCACCATATCTGTATCAGATTGTGCAAATATATATATATATATATACTACATCACTCCGGGGATCAAGTCCATCCGTCTCAACAAATGCTGATCCAACGCGCTTTTGAATAGCTGTTCAGATGGTAGAGAAAGGAGCTCTTTCGGTAGAGAGTTCCAAGTTAGATAAATGCCGTGGTTTGCATTCAACAGCAAGACAGGAAACTTCTGGTTTATCAGAGGTCAAAATAACTTTGCTAGAGGCACACCACTCTTTGCAAACAAAAGTTAAAACTCCACCACCACGATTTGCATTAGGACATGTCCGATCCTAACGAAAGCACTGAAAACCATCAATGTTAATCAAATCAGTGTCGATTTCAGAATGCAGCCAAGTTTCTTGAAACGAATAAAATGAGTTGAACGAAGTAGAAGAGAAATTTCATCATATTTAGACCAAAAAGATCGCACATTAATAGTTCAATAGTTCAATAGTGTATTACGGTATAAAAAAGCTGAGGGCTTGTACAAACCGCAGGATAGATAGAGCGGTGGGTCGAAAAAGCAAAGATAGAAATGTTTGAGTTTCCAAGGCCTTATAGCGGGCCTCATTCGCGTTTGGCCTGCACCATCAATGGATTTTTGTGGCATTTGGACAGGTAGGGCGTCAACCCGGGACACAGCTACTCACCACATCCTCCGGAACAGGGTCAGTTGAAACTGCGTGTATACGGACTTCCGATACTGGGATCTGGAAGAGCAATGAAACTGACAAAGAGTTAGCGGGGTTGTGAGGATACAAGATAAGATACAAGGGACTGGCATTCGAGAATTTGCACGACGTCGACGAAGAGCAACTTGCCAACCTGCACGATGTTTTTTGACTTTTTCGAAGATTTTCTTAATAAACAATCAAATGTCTCACGAGTGACACAGCAAAATGTTTTTATCAGGATCTGGCTATGCAGGGAAGCGGTATTGCGGTTGTAGCGATTGAGGTAACGTTGCAGTTTACCCCAAGCACAGTGATAGCACACACCAAGCGAGAACTCCGAAAGGTGGAATAAAAAGGTGTATGGGATGAGGCACGCGGTACAATAGAATGTTGTAGACAAGTCCTGTGGTTGATGCGCAGCTGGGTCGCTGGATGATTGTTCACAGGTCCTTGTGTGATGCGCAGCCGGTTGGCTGGAAGACGATGGCCGCGTAGCAGCAGCTAGCGGCGGCCAAAGGGGAAACGAACTCCGACGAGCGCGGGTTAGAGTCCGACAAAACAAAGGGATTGAGAATCAATATAATATAAAATAGAATAACCAATATTATCATTCTTATTCACAATAGGAACGTAGAAAGAGTTTGACATACTTTTCTACGTGTTGTGCGATATGAAAGGAAACGATAATATTGGCGCAAAATACGAAAGATACATAAGATATGACGCTTCGTTACACCGCCCCCCCTTCAGTTTTTGCACTGTCCTCAGTGCAAGAGATGTGGGGAATTGGAAAATGTGCAGAAAACATCGGAGAAAAAACAAAATCAAAAAAATCGAGAGGTGGGAATGTTGAATCCAGCGCCATATCTTGATAATGAAAACATCTTCAGACGGCACGTAGAGGAACGACCACCCTCGTCACCAAATGTAGCGATTGAGGTAACGTTGCAGTTTACCCCAAGCACAGCGATAGCACACACCAAGCGAGAACTCCGAAAGGTGGAATAAAAAGGTGTATGGGATAAGGCACGCGGTACAATAGGATATCGTAGACAAGTCCTGTGGTTGATGCGCAGCTGGGTCGCTAGATGATTGTTCACAGGTCCTTGTGTGATGCGCAGCCGGTTGGCTGGAAGACGATGGCCGCGTAGCAGCAGCTAGCGGCGGCCAAAGGGGAAACGAACTCCGACGAGCGCGGGTTAGAGTCCGACAAAACAAAGGGATTGAGAATCAATATAATATAAAATAGAATAACCAATATTATCATTCTTATTCACAATAGGAACGTAGAAAGAGTTTGACATACTTTTCTACGTGTTGTGCGATATGAAAGGAAACGATAATATTGGCGCAAAATACGAAAGATACATAAGAAATGACGCTTCGTTACACGGTATTTTTTCATAGTGTGCGCTCCATAAATGATTCTAGGTTGACCTGAACACATTGCAGAAAAACAAAAAAAGGAATCCAAATTGATAAGGATAAATGTTAAAAAAAAAGTTTGTGGAGAAATTAATAATTTGCACGGCCGATTTCAAAGGCCACGCGTTAGTTTGACTGTAGAACGCTCGATTGGCGACTCTGCCACATATCGTCCTGTGCAAACTGAACTGAACTGAACTGAACTGAACCTAGTTAGGTAGTTGCATTACTAGCAACCCTTGTTTAAATAAGGAAATCTCATCTCGCATTTCCAGAGCTACGGTAGCTTTTCTTAACTTGGGTCATCTTTGACGTCAAATAGATTTGTTTCTAATGCTCAAGGTTAGAGTCCATAAGGCTACAGTACGCGCGGTTTTACTGTACGATGTGACACCTTGACACTTGCATCACCGTGTTTTAGCTATTTTCAACTATGAATAAAACTGTTTGTATTAGCGCGAAATGTGGCAAAAAAGTAGCCAAAGGTATTGAGTGCAATGCTTGCAAGCGTTGGGCTCACCCTGGCTGCTCAGCTATACATAAATCCCACTATGGGCTTTATGCGAAATTCCGCTGGCTTCCGTGATATTGCAGTGACTGTCACAAGGCTGCCACTGAAGCCGCATTTGTGTACCACCAACGGCGATCTAGTTTGACGCTAGCTAGTGCGTCTGAATCCGTGTCCGACCGAACTTATGCATCAGTCGCGCGGACCAATTTAGTCCCTGGGCGGGCTTCGGCGGGTAACAAGGCCAAACATTCGAGCCAGTTATCCCGCCCTCCTGTGCCATCCAACACTGTCAAGGCAAAAAATAAACCCAAGCCTTCTAAAAGACGGGTGTCCAAGGTCTCTAAACCACCGCTTACCGACGCTAACGTCACACTGGTGAAACAATCACCTACTAGTCTTAGACTACCTTCACGAATGGTGTCCAATCCAGCAGGCACCCCAAGAAGGCAGGCTAAGACTATTAATTCCGGTAAAAATGGAAAGCAACATACAAATGTTGTCGGTTCCAATGCCATAGATCAAATTATTCTGGAGCTGAACAGTCTTCGGAAAAAAATTGAATCATTACATGGCCCATCTTCGGCTCGTAAAAATAGAACTCGTAATGTTCTAGTTTTCAATCGTACCGAGTCCTTCATCTCTTTCGCATGGTTGGGATGAAGCCTTCCACTCTCACGGTGCGATTTCATCGTGTACCCACAGATGGAAGATGGACAACCGGCCTCGACCGATCCTAGCCGAGTTCAAATTTCAGGCGGATCGCGATGTGTTTTTGTCTAAGGCGGAACACATAACTAACGCCACTTTAGAAAAACTCCAAGTGAAGCCTGACAACCCTCCTTTTGATAGGAGGCAGTTCACTGTAGCTCCGACTGGGATTAACTTAGCTGTAGGGTTATCCGCTCCCCTTCAGCCAGATGCGAAGCCGATCGCTACTGCATCAACAACGATCGTACCGGTGCGTGCATCACCTATGATTTTGCTATCAGGTGCGCACGACGATCTGCTTAGCTTGAATGAAAAAAGAAGCCAGTCAAGCCTTTCTAGTGGCAGCTCCCATGTTATTAATAAGGGCTCAATAGTCAGGCAACGTTCCATTAGCTTGAATGGCGTAGGAAGTCCGTCAAGCCTTTCTAGTGGCAGCTCTCATGTTATAAATGAGAGCTTAATAGTTAGGCAACGTTCCATTACCGTCATGCAAGATGTACGCGATATTGCTTCTCTTGCATTAAGCAGTACGCCAAAAAACGTGCAGCTTCCCCGGGTGCTTCGATCGAGGGCAAAGCACGACTCAGCTTAGAAGCGCGCATATCCAGTGCCACTGTGTTGTACGCTAATGTGTGCAGCATAAGAAATAAGTGGTCTGAACTTTCTCTTCGTGTAGCCGAGCTACACCCGAGGGTTATAGCGCTGTCTGAAACCTGGCTGTCTGCGGTAGATGTTGTGCCAGCTAGCATCAGCGAACAGTATCTTGTCATCAGATGCGATAGACCTGGCGATAGAAGAGGCGGAGGCGTGGCACTTTTCCTTGAATATGGTCTACACAATACGGGTCCAGTGTTATCACTCGCTATTGGAAATGTCCAAGTTGTTAGTAATGTCCTGACTTGCTACAAGTCAGCACTGACGATTGCTTGTGTTTACATCACGCCCTGTGCAACCCTGCGAGAAATTAGTCAACTGCTTGAGATGCTTGACGGGTTGTTTCAATCAGCCCCAATCGTACTCATTCTAGGTGATGTTAATCTCCCAGATATAGACTGGTCAGCTCCCTCAGGGGTACTCACTGAGCAATCCGCATCTTTTCTCGATTGGATCCACCATCATGGATTACATCAGCACGTGAACAAACCCACTAGGTTCCGCGATGGATGCACTCCATCCACTCTTGACTTGATGCTGTCGTCTCAGCTAGAAGCTGTCAAGAATGTCAAGTTCCTACCCCTCTTGGCAAAAGCGACCACGTAATGTTAGGCTTCCAAGCGCTGTTGCGTTTCCACAAACCTCTTGCGCGCCCTAGACGTAATTTTAGGCGTGTTGAATGGGGCCTACTTTTACCGTCATCAAAATCTTACCTTCTGTTCTCGAGTGATTCTAGTGTAACTGAAAACTGGGACAGAATTTGCAGATTTCTTAACGGGCTAAAAAACCTGCATGCTCCACTGCAATGCGTGAATAAGCACCAGCGGCCACCCTGGTGGTCTCCCAGCGTTCGTCATTCTATTCGTAAACGTGATCGCTTATGGAGGCAATATAGGCTATCGCTCACCTCTGGTTCGTGGGTCCGTTACAGAACCGCCCGAAACGCTTGTGTCAAAATGCAGCGTGTGTTCGAACAGAAGTTTGAGTTATCCTTAGCCATGGATGCTAAATCCAACCCGAAAAGGTTTTACAGTTACGCGCAATCTAAAGGAAAAACTAGGGTAAACATCGGTGACTTGAAACTGGAGGATGGACAAGTAGCTACTAGTGACCTAGCTAAGGCGGCAGCCTTCTCAAATTTTTCCAGTAGCGTTCAGCGAAGGGATATTTTTTACCCACACCGCCTGAGTTGCTTAACTTTCCATCTGGTGTCCCTGCACTAGATGATTTGTCCTTTAATGAGGCGGAGGTGTATGGAGCTCTTATTCATGTTCGTGCTAATAAGGCTGAGGGTCCGGATCACATCCACTCAATTATGTTGAGAAATCTCGCCCCAGTGCTTGAAGAACCACTATGTGAGCTCTTCAATTCATGTTTGCACTCGGCAATGGTTCCTCGTGAGTGGAAAGAAGCCATAATAGTACCAATACCCAAAGGTGGTTGCAGGTCGATTCTTGGTAACTATAGACCAGTCAGCCTGACCAGCATCGTCTCGAAAGTATTGGAAAGACTTAAACGCGACAAAATCTGCCAGCATCTCTGCCAGCATTCTCTACTTAGTGTAGCTCAACATGGATTCCTGAAAGGGAGGTCTTGTTTGACTAACCTCTTGAGTTTCCTCAATATGGCTACGAAAAGGTTGGATGAAGGGAAGCCGGTCGAAGCGCTCTACCTAGATTTTAGCAAGGCTTTCGATTCCGTCAGCCACAGATTTTTAGAAACTAAGCTGGCAGCAAAAGGCATACGGGGTAGTTTACTTGCTTGGATAAAATCATTCCTGACAGGTAGGACCTTTAGAGTACGAGTAGAATCTACGTTGTCGATCCAAACGGATGTGATAAGTGGGGTGCCTCAGGGGTCTGTGCTAGGTCCGCTGCTCTTTCTGATTTTTATCGATGACTTGTCGCCTATCTTGGAGTGCCCGTGCTTCATTTTTGCGGATGACGTGAAGTTCATTGGTTCAACGAATGAAGATACTCTGTTGCACGACCTCGAGCGGGTCATTGACTGGTCCATATTTTGGGACCTCCCACTGAACCTCAATGACTGCCAACTCTTGTCTGCTCTGGTCGACAAGATCACAGTCCAGGTGTCAGGTACTCCTATTAGCGTTGATGCCACACAGCGGGTTAAGGACTTGGGTGTTCTAGTTAGAGCTGACTTCAAATGGGAGGACCAATGCGCTGTTGCAGCGCAACGTGCACGCAATGTGCTCTTTCGGTTGAAGTCGGTGCTTTCCAGCAGAAGTCCCGACGTGTTCCTGCCACTTTACAAGGCGTTAGTCAGGCCGCATTTGAATATTGTGTCCAGGCGTGGTGTCCTCACTACCAGAAGGATATCATTCGACTTGAAAGCGTCCAGCGACTAGCAACACGCATGATTGAGGGTCAGCGTGGGAAAAGTTATGCTCTGGGTCTTTTCTCTCTTAAGCGTCGTCGTTCGAGAGGTGATTTGATTAAACCTTCAAGATCTTAAAGGGCTTAAGCGGCGTTAATCCAGATGACATCTTTACCTTAATTCCTAAGCTGGGCACTCGCGGACACGCACTCAAGCTCGCTAAGGAACGATGTCGACTAGATTCTAGGAAAAACTTTTTCAGCTTCAGGGTGGTCAACTTCTGGAACAAGCTCCCTGAAGAACTTATCTCCTGTAGTTCCGTCTCAACTTTCAAGCAGGGTTTAGACCGTGACTGGGGTAAGTTATTCTCTGATTACATCCCATGATTACCATGCTTAGGTTGTCCTCCATTTTGCTCGCTATTTACTGTAGCAATTTTAGAGCATCTTCCTATTCTTGATTCTCCATCAGCTGACCTCTCACCGTGCTGGTGAGGAGAAACTGCCTTTTCTTTTTTCCAGCATCGATTATTGCGCGTTGCTGTCCTACTACTATCCTACTACTACAGCGCCTGGCACCGCGATCATCAGAGATTGCAAACAGAGAAGAAAGAAAATTACCTTTTGGCAGTGCATCGATTATAGCGCGGTGCTCCTCCAACTACATTCTCCTAGTCCTACGACCATCAGAGGTTCCACACGGAGAAAAAGGATTGACCCTTTGGCAGTGGTGGGCGCTTCTCCGCAGCTTTCCACCGAAAGAAATTCTGGACGCTCGATTGGCTTGTCAGCCACATACTGTCCTGTGCAAACTGAACAGAACTGAACTGAACTGATTAATGAAGGAATAAAACATTTACAGTTCTTCGATAATCGCTAGAGTTACTTGGCACCATCGAATACGTAACGCAATTAGCCGTAATAGAATATTGTCAGCGACCTAGACATCGAAAAACAAGTTACCGTGCATAAATTTCGCCGGTTAGGCCACGTATTATGAATGGGAAATCAAGGTTTTCCTAACGCGGTTTCGTTTGCCACACCTAACTCGGAATGGGGCCGTTGTAAGGATGGTCAGACTCTGACTTGGCCCAAAGGATGAATGCTTTGACTGTTAAACTATCTGCGGTTAGTGCGACCCGTCTCCCAGGTTGGGGTCCCAGAGATCAGAATTCGCAGTGGCTCCATACTCTTGGAGCAATGGCTCAAAATCGTGTTCAGTAGAAACTTTGTTGTAGAAATCTTCATGGAATGTTTGATTAATCTTGTTTGTTGTCAAGTGAAGTGTCGAAGCTTGTTATGATAAGCGACAGCGCCGGCTGCGCATCATTCCATACACATTTGTATTCACACTTCCGGAGTTCTCATTTGGTGTGTGTGCTATCATTGTGCTTGTTGTAAACTGAAGCTTTACCTCAACCGCAACAGGATTTTTAAGTTGAATGGCAATCAGTTTGCGGTCAGATTACAGCGAACGATGAACAGAATTCACGTGATTCGAATGCGGTTCCCGTGTCCAGCTTTGTAAGTTTTGTCTACTGAATTTAAATCAGTAGCATAACATGAGGAAGTTTCGCAAGGGTTTGTGATTTTCCTGCATTGAATAAGACTTTTCTGAATATCAAGTTATTTAGAGCATACACAATTTGTTAGCACGAGTATTAAGTACCTAAGGCAGCCGGAAGCCTCGGTTCTAGCGATAGTTCTTCATTCTTCACAAAAGAATCCGGGATTTTAAAATTCCATGCCTATTACCGTAATTTTCAAAGCTCGCATCAGAACAGTTGAAAAAGTAAATGCGCTTGGTTGTTGTCCCAAATGTAGAATCTATGTGACCCAAATCATACAGTGACAGCACATTTCACCATAAATCTCTTTGTGGTTTCCTATTTCCACCGATATATCTCGTAATCCTTTTCAGTGACTGTCTTCTTGTGGACATCTTGGAGTGTTTGATTCATCTTGTCTGTTGACAAGTAAATAGTCATGGAGAGCTGTCCATGATGCGTGACAGTGAAAGCCGCACGGAAGCTGTCTTACTAATGTCACTGTAATCGTTTACAACACTTTCTTGAATTCATGTTTGATTCGAGGTGTAGGCATCGCATCGCAGTTTGTCTGAGTCTAATCTTCTACCCCTTTCGATTGAATTTGAAGTCCCACCCTTCCCACCTCTTTTTAGGATTTCAATGTGTCACTGTTGTACGTTAGTTACGCACCGTGTACTAGATAGCGATGTAATGCTTTCTGTGGTGTCTAGGCTTGTCATCATCATCTTCTTATGGAGGCGATTACACGGTAACACGCACCGTAACTATATATATATATATATATATCGTATATATTATATATATATATATAGATATTCTATCTATATATATATATCTATCCATACAAAGTGCCGCACAGTCATAGACTGTTCAGGTCTGGGCAGATATTTGAAAGCAAACAGCACGGCAGTGTGACTCCAGTGTGTATTCGCATGCAGCTCATTTATCGGTGGTAGAAATAAACCGGTTTACTGACACTTAATCCCCAGTTTGATAACTTCTGAAGAATGCAGAATACGTTTAAATAAATTTATTTAGCAGGAAAAATATGCATTTGATTTTAAAAACGCCAAACTTCCCGTTGTTGAGTATCGCTGAATTGCTGGAGATGTCCCGGCGCATATCTCAGCATACTACTTCCTCTGTTTGATATGAACCTCAGCACTCGCTTGAAGAACTGAGGCCGTATGGTGTCGGCAATCCTTTGGCAAACGGTAAAGAAATGTCCACATGTTGGGATGTTGGCAAAAAAGAGTGAAATCATATTCGGACATGGCAGCTAGCTGTTTTCTGCATACGGTTGTCGTGTTTTTTGTCCTTACTGTGGTATTTTTAGTTTCGAAACTGTTCCAACCTCAATCAGCTTCTCAAAGTGTTTCGTTCATCTTGTAGTCTTCAAGTGAAGTTCTACATATGTCAGAACGTCTGTAATGCGTGTTGTATTTCACTCATTTTGCTATTTGCAATTGTTAATTATTGTGACCTTAAAAATATATACGTTTTGAATCCAACCAGCGCGGTTCGTTCTCTCTCGCTGTGTCTGAGCCGATTGTGTGAGAACTTGTTTGCATCTGTCTGGACTGACTGCAGTGAATGTTTGGACTGTGAGAATCATTAACGCTCACGGATATAACTCCATTTTTAGCGAGCTTGCTACTTAATTCGTTACCTGAACTAAACTTCCATCTTAACGGATTTAATCAAGTCAATTCATGCATTACTGTTCGTACTCGGAATCTTCGACATCGTGGAAAATCAGTATCCTTCCCATCACAATATCCTTGCTCAACTCACTCCAGCCTTCGGTGAGTTATTTTGAATTTTCTATCTGTATATCTTCATACAACATTGTAGCTATTAATTTTATAATCTCTGGTAGATTTTTGTAAGCCCATACCGCTACAAATTGGTGAGCCCAACGTCTATAAATTGATGAAATTCTTCTAACTACGGACTGTTTATTCTCAAAGTTTTTCATCTGCTTTCGCATAACTTCCCTCATTCTCCAATTTTGATTTTTATACATAATGTTTGATTCCGAAGTCGCTTTTGTCTCTTCTATTGTTAATTTACCAAGTTTTAGCATTTCGAATCCTCTTCTATGGTTTGGTCAAGTCGAAGCCATTTTTCGAACCCGTAACGTTAAGTCTCAGCTTGCTATGTATTCTCACATTGTTCAATCACTACCAATCGATATTGCTGAGGAAGTGAGTGAATTGATTCATACAGTTCCAGAAGACTCCCCGTATGACACTCTTAGGTTAGCTATGATTTCCAGAACTGGAGTCTCTGAGCAACGAAAACTTGATAAAATTTTCTCTCAAATTGAACTCGGCCACAGAAAGCCTTCACAGCTTCTTCGACACATGCAAATTCAATTTCAAATTCAAATTCAAATTCAAAGATTTATGGTTAAAAAAGTTAATACTTTACAACACCACGAGATGACGGTATTAATAAAACATGAAAAAAATACAATAGTATAAAAGCAATAGAGAATATCAAATGTACGGCCGACGAATGTTATTCTTTTGCATATGTAAGTCCAATTTCACTTTAAACGCCGCCAGACAAGGAGAATCCACCACATGTTGGGGTAGGGAATTCCAAAGAAATATAGCACGTATGGCGAAAAAATGGCGCCGACAGTCAATACGGGAACTTGGGACGTAAAGGGATAAGGTATGTCCGCGTGTCACTTTCCCTTCACATACATCAAGCAAGTGTTTCAGTGGATGTCCTTCGGTAGACACAATTCTATAAGTCAGAATAATGTCGCGTCGTATCCTCCTTTGGGTAAAGTCGCATAGATCCAGACGTCGCAATCTTTCGGTGTACGGAACATTGCGAAGACCCATCACTAACTTTGTTGCTCTGTGATAGATTTTATCGAAGAGAGCAATATCCTTTCGCAGCCAAGGAGACCAGACCTCTACCGCATACTTCATCGTAGGGCGAAGGTAGACATTCATTATCCTTGGTAACGTTACCAGAGAGAATCTCCCAAATATTCTTCGAAAGATACCTAACAATCTGTCTGCTCGTCGATATATGTTCTGACAGTGCGCTGTGCTCTTCAGGTTCCCGCTAATCCACACTCCAACTTCTTGGTGAACGAAAGATGGATGAGGCGAGGTTAAAAAACATACCATCGAACGTACGGAAATTTCTAGCTGCACTTAATTCTTCCGTCTCCTTAGAAGAACTCGCAGTTGCAGCAGACAAGATTTTAGCCGATTCACCTATAACTGTTGCCTTGATTTCCAGAGAGTCTCGTGACACTAACGCACTAATGGGAGAGCGAAAAGATAAACTCGAAGTTCTAATACATCAGTTAATCCCACTTTCCCGACAGCAACATTCTAAACCGCATAGAACGTTTCACAATCGCGCACAGTCAATATCCTGTTACTCATCATCCCAGCGTACCCAAAACGATACAGAAACCTGCTGGTATCACAAAAGTTACGGCGATGCAGCTCGTAAGTGCGCCAAGCCTTGTGCTTACGTGTTATCAAAATCTCCATCGGGAAACTTGCAAGCCACTCAGTAAAGACGACGACTGCAGTTGGCAATTCTTCCCAAAGTCGTCTACTATTTATTTACGATCCATCAACCTTTCTCCGTTTCCTCATTGACACCGGTGCTGCAATCAGTGTAGTCCCACCATTTGTCAGAGAACGACAAAGCATATGCTACGCCATTTCTCTGCAGGCTGTCAATGGAAGCGCCATTCAAACATACGGTCGTAAATGCCTTACACTCGACTTGGGCCTTCGACGCCAGTTTCCGTGGATTTTTGTTATTGCTGACACCCAGTATCCCATTATTGGGGCTGATTTTCTGTCATCCTTCGGTCTCACGGTCAATCTAAAAGACAGAAAACTACTAGACAGCATCACAACCCTATCAGTCTCCTGCAACTCATCATCCATTCATTCAGTTGACATACACCTTTCTCCTCCAACTGACTCTGGTTGTTTTAATAACATCCTCGATAAATTTCCTCAATTGACACACCCATCGTCCGACTCCGAAACTGTCAAACATGATGTGGTTCATTCGATTGATACAACAGGTCTGCCCGTTTCTGTACGTCCACGCCGTTTAGCTCCCGACAAACTGAAAGCAGCGAAGGCTGAATTTGAACACATGCTTCAGCTTGGCATAATTCGTCGTCCAACAGCTGCTGGTCATCACCTCTCCATCTTGTTCGAAAGAAATCTACAGGTGATTGGAGACTATGCGGTGACTATCGTGCACCGAACGCCCATACCGTTCCAGACCGTTACCCTATCCCACACATCCATGATTTTTCTTCTAATCTTTACGGTAAAACATTTTTTTCTAAAATCGACCTAGTGCGTGCATATCATCACATCCCTATTGCCGAATGCGATATCAATAAGACTGCCATCACTACTCCTTCAAACTGTTTCCGACCCTTCCCCTCCCCCATCCACTCTTAACAACTCTCCGTCCGTCAATCCCAGCTTTAGAAAAGACTGCGCTGAACATGTTGGAACATTTTCTGTTCGCGAATCTACAGATCACTTTCTTAAACCACGGATCTCTGCTCACATCGGAGCCATGAATGTCAGGACTCTGAGACAAATAGGCCAGCAAGCTGCACGGCTCTTACCTTAGATAGTCTATCTATTGATGTTTGCTGTTTATCGGAAACGCGCTTATATGATCCGTCTATAATTACCTAACTTACTGCCCCAAATCTTTCAACTCGCTACTTTTTGCGCTGCTCTGGTGAATCTGTAGCTGCCATTTCAGGACAGGCGGGTGTTGGTATAATGCTGAATTCACGTGCCGAATCCTGTCTAATCGATTGGATTCCTCACAATAGCAGGATGTACGCAGTTAGACTCGCCAATAATATTAGATTCAAAATCTTCTAATTAGAGATGCTTGTTTATTGTAGCAACTTACGCTCCGACTAACACCAATTCCGACGACGAGAAGAACGCCTTCTTTATGTTCTTCTTCTTTTATCTTTATCTTTATGCTCTTTTGCGACGTGCAAAAAGCTCCGATATTGTTGTCCTAGCAGGAGATATGAATGCCAGACTAGGTCCCCTAGATACATCTCAATCACAATTAGGTGGCATGTTTGGTCTTGAAAGCCAACGCACAGATAACGGTGAACCGTTTATACAATTCTGTGCACAATCTCGATTATTCATTAGCAGCACCTCCTTTCGCCATAAAAGATGTCAATGTGCCACATGGCGCTCGCCGGATGGAAGCCAACCTTCGGCCCAAATCGACCATATCGCCATAAGTGCTCGCTCGAGAGGTTGCATTGAGGACTGCGGCTCTTTTTGGAATACCTGCGTAGATTCAGATCATGCTCTTGTGCGATGTAGGTTCTCGTTAAAGTTCTGCGGTACGAAGCCCTCGAATGGGAAACGCATTGCTGTCGAAAACTTCTTTCAGCCTGCAGTTCAAGACATTTATAGGACCACCTTGAGTGACTCACTCCCAGTTGCCCAGTATGCAACTACCGATGAAAGGTGGAACAAAATAGCAGGGATTATGCGAGTCACAGCAATAACAGCCTGTGAGACTGCACAACCAACCCAAAAGTCCCACTGGATTTTACAGCGCTCTATAGAAATTCTTCACCAGCGACGCGAAATACCTCATGGTCCTGGACACAATACAGAGTGTAGACGCGTGATGAATGAACTTGAACGGAGCTTAAGACTAGACAGAGAAAGGTGGTGGCTAAATAAGATCGAAGAAATGGAAATAGCAAATAATGCGGGTAACGTGCGAAAACTCTTCCAACTTATTCGATCGACTGGGTCTAGGAACCAAGGAGTGAGTGAGAATATAGCGGAATTAGACGGTACTCTCATCACTAATAAGAATCGCCGCCTGCCACGCTGGGCCGAACATTTTGAAGAACAATTCAGCTAGACGCCTGCAACAGAATCATTCCCTCACTTGAGGCAGTGTGATCCTTGGTCTGTTAGCGTAGATCCCCCTAATGATTTAGAAATTAAAGCATGTATCGAATCCATGAAACGATTCAAAGCTGCTGGCCCCGATGACATACTGCCTGTTTTGTTCAAAGAAGTTGGCCAAGTCCTAATCAGCACGTTAGAAGATCTCCTCCGTGAACTGTGGTTATCAGAATCCGTCCCTCCGAGTTGGAGCGAATCAGTTATCATACCTATATTTAAAAAAGGTTTGCGAAGCTCATCCTCTAATCACCGTGGGATAAGTCTCACTCCCATCATTACGAGATTATTAGCGTCCATATGTCTTCGAAGATTAACATCGCATAGGGAATCACAGATCCGTGAGCAGCAAGCTGGCTTCCGGCCTGGCAGAGGCTGTGTTGACCACATTTTCACTTTTCGACCTATATTAGAACTGCGGCACACCTATCGACAGCCGACAATAGCCATC
This sequence comes from Atriophallophorus winterbourni, assembly GCA_013407085.1. Lineage (NCBI taxonomy): Eukaryota > Metazoa > Platyhelminthes > Trematoda > Plagiorchiida > Microphallidae > Atriophallophorus > Atriophallophorus winterbourni. The sequence continues at coordinate 20,034 of JACCGJ010023146.1, forward strand.
TTTTTAGACTTCAAAGGAGCATTTGATTCAGTCGATCGAAATGTCCTGTTTAAGACTTGCTGTGCAAAGGCGTTCCGCATAAGTATGTCAACATACTACGCGCACTTTATGCTCATACATCCGGATGCGTTAAGGTTTACAACGAACTTTCTCCCAAATTCAACACTACAAGTGGCGTCCGACAAGGATGTCCGATTTCTCCGTTTTTGTTCAATTTCGTAATTGATGCTATCATGGAATTATGCAGCGACGGTGCTCCAGCCTTCGGAGTTCACATAATGCCAGGCGTCAAGCTTCTCGACTTGGATTATGCGATGACATAGTTCTGCTCTTCGACTCATACACAGATGCACAGGCGATACTGAACAAGATATCTAGTATTGTGCCCGCATTTGGAATGCGTTTTGCGCCCTCTAAGTGCAGTGTTCTTCTGCAGGACATCAACTTATCGAAATTGTATTTTTACGTATCTCGGTAGTTGTATCAATAATTCTGCATCGTTAGATAACTAGGTCTCGGCACGCATTTCTAAAGCGACCGTAGCATTTCGCAACCTAGGTCACCTCTGGCGTCAGAAAGTACTGTCTCTGCTACTCAAGTGTAGAGTCTATAAAGCGACAGTTCGGGCTGTGTTACTGTATGGGCGCGAAACCTGGACCTTACGTAAAGAACACATTCAGCGTCTCCAAGTATTTGACAACCAGTGTCTCCGCAGCATTCTAGTAGTTAGCTGTTACAATCGTATGCGCACCGATGCTCTCCGAAATAAGTTGTTTGGTAGTAATGTCGATATAGAGAAGCAGATCAACCTGCATAGGTTACGCTGGTTGGGTCACGTTTTACGGATGCCGGACCACCGACTTCCGAAACAGATTCTTTTTGCGACGCCACATCCTGATTGGCGTAAATCTCGGGGTGGCCAAACCGTCACATGGCATAGGCAGCTAAAAATTCTTACTAGTAACCTTTCCAAAGTAGGCGCAGCGCGTCTTCCAGGCTGGTGTCCCCGCGATCATATATCGCAATGGTTAGTTACGCTTCAGGATATGTCCCGAAACCGTGTTCAATGGCGGTCTTGCACTAAGCATCTTCTTGGAGTGTTTGCATAACCTTGTATGTTGTCAAGCGGAGTGACGAGAAAAGCTTGTTATGATGCATGACAGTGAAAGCCGCAAGGAAGCTGCCGTGCTGATGTTGCTCTACTCGTTCACGAAACTTGTTTGAATGCATGTTCCATTCGAGGTGTAGGCACCTCTTCACAGTTTGTTTGTGCTTACTCTTCTATAGAAGCCGTAGCAATTTAAGTCCCACCCTTCCCCATCTTTTAGGATTTTACTTTTTCATGGTTGTATGGCAGTAAGGCATTCGGTACGTGCTACCGGTGTAATGCTGTCTTTGATGATGATGACTCCTTTTGGTCTCTTCGAATTCGTTCGCATGCCATTTGGCTTACGTAATGCAACACAGCATACTAGCGTTTCATGGATCATGTCGTCAGAGGTCTCGATTTTGTTTTTGTCTACAAAGATGATGTTTTAATTGCTAGTTCCTCGCCAGAAGAACACAAACGTCATCTATCTTTTGTTTTTGAACGTATTTCTGATTTACGACCGTATGTTTGAATGGCGCTTCCATTGGCAGACTGCAGAGAAATGGCGTAGCATATGCTTTGACACATCACCTGATTGGTTGATGTGCCCTCTCGGGTTTCTACAGGAGGCAAAAGTGTAAATAACGCACGCCTGTTAGTTATGTACTTTTACGTTTGTGGGCCGCTGTGTCAACTGACCTTGACCGTGTTCACTTGTATCAGATTGACGTGGATACACACTGTGTGGAAAATCGGCCACTGATCCTGGTCATTCCCACGAGACGTGACACACTGTAGTCGTACTATAGGCTGTTTAGCGGTAAGGTCAAGTAAGTGGTGGTGGGTTGACTACTACTTAGTCATGTTCCCTGTCCTGACTATCACCCTTGGTCTGACGAAGCTTCTGTGTCAGAAGTGAAACGTTACCCAAAAACTACTCTAACCGATTGCACACAAATTCCTTTGCATTTTCTTCTTCTTCTTCTTCTTCATGTCAGTAGCCTGAATTGGGTTGTTCGGCTGGGTGACGGGTTTTTGTTCGACGGGTCGAGGTGCCTGTTTTGTTTCGTCATGTTGCAAATAATCCAATATAACTCGTTAACTACACAAGCTAGAACACAGAAATAAGTATCAAAATTCGTAGCTCGACGTGATCCTTGCAATGATAGCAAAAACCGTAGAATTGTTAGCGATTGAAAAAAGTTTGCGCGCGTGAGCAAACTGTGAACTTTACGCCGATATGATAACTTTGCTGCTAATCCGTTGACAAGAGCAAAACAAATAAATTCCGATAGATATGATCGAAAGTAGCACAGAATTCTTGGAATGAGAGAAATCCAAGCAGATTCGGCGAAGATATGAGCCGAAGTGTCAGAGCAACAAAAAATGCGACTGCACAATAGGTCTGGGATGACAGTGTCTACTAGCACGAAACCGGTCGTGTGATTTGTTTGATGCAAATGCACCCTCATGGGTTTATCACATCTACGTGTGTGTGTGGACACATGCAATTGAGCAGGTTCGTCGTATCAAACTTATCCAACATTGGCTGTAACTTTCAATCTTTATTTACCATTTCGCCATTGTTTCAAGGTATGCTGATCCTGATTGAGTATTGCATTATTCAATGTAATGAGAAGTCTGTGATGGAAATGCATGAATAGATTAATCTTGCGTCCAAGTTCATGTGAATAAACCTTATCTACATGAGTGTACCAACTTTATCCATCAGATGCTTACACGCGCAACTTGTTCTCCAACCTTCTACTGTTTCATACACATTCGGATTATGATGCAACAGTCCTCAACCGATGTGTACAAACATGAAGAAACTGTTCGTGTATTGTGAGACTAAAATTGAATGGATATACAAGCTGTTTATCTAGAAATATACGATTCCTAGATCCTTGAATGCTCGTTCTGTTGTATCTCAGATCTTAATCTCAAACATCCGGAAAACAGATCACATTTGTGGTCGAAAATGCGCAAAATGTTGAAGGTGGTCTACCAATTGCAAGACGAATATGATTACTTCCTGAAGGCTGAAGACGACACTATGGTCGTTATGGAGAATTTGGAAGCCACGCTTTTGAAGATCGACCCGGATAAGCCTATCATGGCTGGGTATCCATTTACAGTAAGTCAATTAGCAATGCGACACTAATGTACTCAGCAATTTGACTAATGTTTATGGAAATAAAATTGTGTGCAATCGGTCAATTGAAAAACTAGTGAATCTTATGGGTGTCTCTTATTGTATACAGGACAGTGTCCATCGGGCTATTTATTTTCATGCTGCGGCTCTAATAAGAAATTTGCATGACGCCAATTTCTTTTGATGGCATCCTTTGTCCGATGTCGACCATAGATGTGGACCACAAAAGCATGTCTGCTCGATGCTCTACAACGATACGCGCGATAAGCGTTTATCGTTCAATCAATATCAGTTACTGGCTGACGGACTAGAGCAGATTCTTTACTTACCTAGCTTGTAGATAACGGTTTACACAATGCCAGCAAAGTGAGCAGTCAGGAGCATGTTCTTCCTAAGTCGTGGGGGTAATGCCGACAGACGTCATATCACTTTTGAAAACATCTTTCTATCGCAAGCGCAATCTATCCCATGCGTGACATCCAAATTTCAAATCTACATAGACCAAAACAGTGCATGCGACGGCTTCTTAGCAGGCCGAACACGCTCTGAAGACCACCTCTAGAAAGCAATTCAGCATTCGTTACATCGTCCATCCGCGATATGTTCACGATACGGCGTATGCTTCGTAAATGGAAAGCATTCAGCTCATGTCCGTATCTTCCGTGGATGGTCCGGTTGTCCCTAACATAATATAAAATATTTAGTATGAGCGTACTGTAAACCGTCATCTTTGGGTTGCCCATACAAAGAGAGCTTAAACGGGACAAGCTGGCAGCAGTAACAATTACTTCTGCATTTGTTACTCACTCGTGACAGCAACATCTATGGAATCAGTATAAACTCTAACACGTGACACTGATGTTTCCTATAAAGATTGATCTTAACCAGATTATATTCTCCATTTTCTTACGCTGGTATTGACCATGTTGATTAAAATACCAGAAATGATATTTTTCGCTTTTAATTACGTACTCTGTTCACAACCTAGTCAAAAATGTTTAAGGCACCCAACATTCATAGTGTTTTGAGCGTAAAATGTTCTGTATTGGCATGGAAACACGTAAACAATTGATAAGGGTGGACAATTGACCTAAGCACAATGTGTAGAAAAATTAATGTTAAGCAAAATAGCCTCACAAATTGATTGGGAATCGATTGGGATCGAGGTCAAATTTGTGAATATTTCGATGGGTTAAGCCCGACTGAGTAGTGCATAACACGTACAACATATTAACAGTAACATGTTTAACCACAGTGCCCATCAGATCAAATCGGTGTCAGCTTACAGTCTGTGTGATGGGAAGACCTGACAAATCGGTTGGTCAACCACAAAAGATGTCACTGTCACCTTCTGGACCTGTCAAGAAAACAAAGCTACTCAAATGTGCCAGTCTGGAGAACAGTTCATAAACCCTTAAGTGCGATCAGTCAAACGGTGGACGGTAGTCCAGGCCGTAAGGCGTGAGACTACAATTTTGATGGTCGGGGTTTCGAGTCCCACTGTTGATGAGCTCAAATAAGAGCGAAACTCGAGTCCAGTGTTTCCATTAGGGACCGTTGTGATCAACTATGTGAATATGTCGATCAGCTATGCACGGATAAGTAGTCACAAACATATATATCTTATATTGATCAGATTTGAAACGGCGAAAGATAAAATTTACATGTCATACCGAAAATTGTGATGTACTATTCAACAATCAAGTGAACGTATCCCAGATACTGATTCGCTATCATTATAGTTCATACCATTGATGATTCACATATAAATGGTTACTCAAAATACTCGCATAACAATCTAAAACTCCAAATACACTTTGCAAATCATTCGTTTTCAGAATGTCTTTTATAAAAGATGCGTCCTCTCTTAATTCCGTTCAACAGCACATTATAGAAAAAGGACATTTATCTGGTGGATCTGGATATGTATTGGTAGAGAATGCGATTGATAAACATCTAAATTGTCCAACAGATGACGGTTGGACGGATGATGTGGAAGTTTGTAAGTTATTTCAGTAGTATAAAATCAACCAATCAATGAACGTTCCAAGAAAACCAATCAACAGTTTCAGCAAATAGATTTGCAATACCATGGGATAAAAATTCTAATGGATCCAAATTTTTGTTTCTAAGATTTTGCTACTTGAACGGTGATAAATTCAGCAACGTATTGATTTTCGGTACGAACAACACGATAATAAATATGTTAGTTTTAAAATAGATATTCTTTATCCAACGATTGACATCGCTCGAGAAAAACGATTTCGGTTGATAGATCGCTTATAAGTTTATTAAGAACAGTGTGAAAACAAAAACCAAACTTTGTGAGCCTCTAATAGTGCGAAGTCATGATGTAAGGGAGAGAGTTATGCGATACCAATGTAGGACAAATTGTGTGTTGGGATCTGAAATTTATTAGATAATTGAATCAAATCTCTCAGAAATTTGATTCTGTTTTACAAAATCCTGCGCAAAAATTCCTATATACTACAAGAAGAGTGATTAGGGGTTGAGCCTCAGACGAGACATCGTATGCATGTGTGATTACCTAATATCCAAACTCTAGTCCGAGCGATTCCTTTAAGGAAATCAAGTTGGTGAATATTTCGGAATGTTTGCTACTCATGAGTAGCTACACAAATAAATTGCAAATTCCTGAAACTAAATCGATCCATATATCCTTCAAAGCTGAGTGCACTTACGCGGTTGGAGTGGAATTGGTTCATTTAACCGACCTTCGCACTACATATCCGTATCCATGGAGAAACGATGAACGGTCCGAGTACCGCTTCCAGTGGAGACCTTATGAAGACCTGTTTCATCAGTTCGTTGAGTAGTATACGTTTGATCCGCCACCTCAATTCAATATCAGCAACCAGTTGATTAGACAAGAAAGAGTGAGTATTGTTGGCAGTTAGAGTTTGAGGTGTCATTTAGTCGAGTGTTTCTTCTGTAGAACAAGATCAAGGCTTCGGTGTTTTGCAGTAATATCTAGGATAATCGAATACCACTAATGATTTTCATTCTTCGTATTGGTTAAAAAAAGAGAAAAAAAGATAATTATTTAATCTTTGAGTCCATAAGTTTGATAGCGCGGTTAGATAGGGTTCGAACAAGCCGTTTTGTTCATTCAATTCAAAAGAAACATTCGGGAATCATGTAAAGTAAAGCATTGTTCTTAGTTACACACGCATGGCTGTCTTTAAACGAAGAAGATAAATTACTCGATGCCAGAAACTTTATTCAAATATTTTCATCAATAAGTCTTTGAAAATTTATGGGATGTTAAACTTTGTTTGAGGACCAGTTTGTCTTTGGCCGTGGACATTGTTTGCATAAACACTACGACAACAGAGTGAACGTGTGAAGGTACGAAATAATACTGGGAAAGTGCCGGTTGAGATCGATGAAAGTTTGCTGTCATGGGCAAGACAGACAATTTGATTGTAGTGAAAATGGGTAGCATCTTGCCGACCTAACCAACACACCCCGATTTCCACAATGAAAGAAAACAGCAAATGGTCTCGTGTTTATTAAGCGCATGACAATTAATCGCTTACAAATTATTGATTATTCAAAAATCAACTGATCATAACTGTCACCTCAAATCTGCCTGCATCGATTATCATTTTTATCATATTTTTTGGCGAGTGTATGCACACTACTTCACGTGAAGTTGAGTTTAGTTGACTTGACTTGACGAATTGCATGTCGTTCAATTTCTGCTGAACTACTCATTCTGCTCCTGTTTGTAAACATTTTGAACTCCGATTAACAGCGTCTGGCCAATGGTAGCCAAACGAACTAGGAACAGATTTGAATTGCATTGCCAGACACGTCTGATAAGCGCTGAACTCGTTCATAGAGATAATGGCAAGCAAGATTTGTTGAAAAAAATCCCTGAATGTTTAATTTACGTGTGCTGTTGTTACCAATGCCTACTGACGGATCATCTTGCACACTAGGGGCCGTGCACCTTAATATATTGTGGATTTAGATACCATAAATCCGTATCTGCGCGCAATCCCATCAAACATACACTTTTTTAGACTGGGCTAGTGAGGTTTGTGAACATTTTGATAGGGTAGTAAGAGCAAATAGCGGAGAAATTTTAAATTAGGTATGAACTTGAGAAGCTCTGTTTGAAAACCTGTTAACCCATGCGTGCCCATGTACATGTAGATCAGTTAACCCCACGGCCTAGTTGGTCATATTTTCGAAAAATCCATTTTGTATGTTCAAAGTTTATCGACCGCAAGGTCTTGTGAATTCAACTTATGAGTTTTGGTGTCCGAACTGTTGACATGCTTTTTAGAATATAACAAATCGCAAATCGAGACATTTGAAGCATTATCCTTCTAGGGTTACATTTAAAATCGAATTAAAATCATTCTACTTTCAAATTTCAACAAGCATCGTACTTGATGAGCACAAATAGCTAATAACCGTCCGTGAAGTGTGTTTAAAATACATGCAAAAGAGCACATTTGGTGATAGATCATTTGCTTGTATCTTAGAAGTGCAACTTATTCATCATTCAACTGTTTCATGCGCATACGGATCCTCTTATCACTGCCCCTAACTAATGTGTGCAAACAGTATGAAACGGGTGGTGGAGTGTGTGATGTAAATCCATGCAAATGAGCTTTTTAGATAATACTCATGGCTTTAAACTCTGTCTAAATGAGTGTGCTCTCATGTAATTGAACTGGAGTGTAGAATTAACATTATCTAACAGTGGCATACAATCGCGCAACTTGTTTACCATTATTCCACTGTTTCAAGCTCATGTGGATTCTGATCCTTACTGTTCATACCTGATGAGTGCAAACAGTACAAACCGGTCGAAGTGTGTGTGTGATAAAAATGCAAGCAAATGAGCTTTTTAAACATTGTCTACATGAGAGTGGGCTCATGTGAATAAACAGGTTGGTCGTACCAACCTTACCCAACAGTGGCCTACAAGCACATGCGGATCCTGGTCGTTCTGATGGTAACAATTGTAATATAAGTCTATAAATAAGATAAAGAATTAGATTGAGGCGTATATAAATGTTCGGGAAACGAATAATTCAAAAATATTAGTCTAATAGCGTTTTTAAGTGGATTGCGCAACGGTAAAAGGTAAACTCTTCCAAGTAAAACAGACACGGACAGCATAATGATAACTTCTACATTTCCCGAAACTTCAGGAGATTAGATTAGTTAATATTGATGCCGCTTGTTTATCGTATTCCACTAGAGATTCCTCATTTAGTTGCTATTAATACCTGAACCCTGATCGTAGTGACACTTTTGACTGACGAATACGAACATTCTCAAAAAGCTGCTCTAACCAATTCATTTCTAGTTACATACAGCATTTGCATACCTTCACAAGTTCGCAATAATTATACGTGATCCAATGGCGCGCTTTTTCAATTTGTTTTACAGAACCTTATAAGTGAACGTCTCATCAGTCTCATTACATCGAACCATTCTACCAGTATTTGACTCAATTTATTGGGCATCATCTTCGACCCACTGGGATTGTCCATAAGAACTGACAACACTATATTCGCGGAAAGAATCGATGTCATGTGAGCCTTTTGATTTCGACTTCAAACACGTACGACGCATGTATAAGCTGCGTCCACATATGCATTCTTTGAATGAAAAAACATTTGACACAGATATCGGAGTCTTGTTCAACAAGGGTGTTATGATGAAGTGCTTGAAGCAGCAGGGACATTGGTTGCGTTCTATCAATAGATGCGTTTTTTAATCCAACAGTTGGGAAAACAGAGCGAGGCCGGAACGGAACGTTGAGCATAAATTCGAGGTCAAGTGTGCTAAATTGATTTGCCACAGGCAGTGAGCTGCATGCTCAAACACGCTGGAGTCTCACTACCATTTCTATTTCCCCCTTATATCTGTCTAGTCCTGGGAAACCTGACATCATCTTAGCCTACGTGCAGTCTCTGACTGTCCGGCAATTTACCTGGATCAGGTTTGTGCTTCCACACCATACAATCGTCTTTGTGGTTCAAGAAAAATGTGAACTGTATTGATGGATCTGGCGGCCCCCGAAGCGGAGGATATGCACTGCTGATGAGCTCAAATAAGAGCCTAACTCGAGTCCAGTGCTTCCATTATGGACCGTCGTGATCAACTCTGTGAATAGTTCGATGGGCTTGGCACGGATGGGTAGTCACAAATATAAACGACTTATTCTCCAAAAATCGCTTAATAACAACAATGCCCATCAGATCTAATCGGTGTTAGCTTACACTGTATCCGATGGGAAGACCTGACGCTACAATTTGCCTGACTGCGCTTGAGCTTTCGTGACTGATCCAATCAAAGTGCCTAAGTTACGAAATCCTGACTATCACCCTTTGTCTGACGAAGCAAAATGTTACACAAACTTTCTAGAACCAATTGCTTACAAATTTCGTTCCAATATGACGACATGACCGGCCAAAGCAAGTTCCAATCCATTTCTGGTGAGCGCTGGATGTATTGTGCGTGTACAAACGTTGAAAATCGGTTAACTCCGCCAAGTTAAACAACAAAATTTCAAATTCTCTCATAAATTGCCTCCGTCAGAATTGCACAAATAATGGACACCCTCGAAAAAGCAAACAAACCCATGTCAAAACAGCTGATCATTAACCTTGCCCACCTGATCGATATGACACGTGAGGATACCGAGACGCGGAAGGACTCGTTATCGCACCTCAGCAAATAGAAGCAGCACAAACGGAAACACGATTGACGTGTGGCCCACACGAGCGATCTCTGCAGTCTAATTTAGTGCCAACAGAACCGCGATGCACACGCATTGACTGCACACAAACACGGTTAGACTTGACCAGGGCAGATGGCGGAGGTATTCCATATTCTGCAAAGTAAGGGGGAACCGCGCAAATGGAACTGATGGTAACAGTGAACTGAACCGCAACCAACGAACGCGCTACCCGCGAGCGCTTTTGTCTTTTGAACAGCGCCAATGCGCGTCGTACAAGGATCAAATCCCTCAAACACATAATACCCATAATACCCATATACAAGAACATCTCTTACAAGGAGCCCATGGGGATTAAAGAAAACAGACGTGACTCCAGTGCAATCACTGCGGTTAATAGGAATCCGATACAGGGGCCAGTGATACGCTGTTCTATGCAGCCGACGATTCTGACGAATAACACAAACTTCTCAAAAATATGCTACTCAAATTAATAAAAGTAATCACTCATATCACATAATTGTGTGGAACTCCCGTTGGGGTGCGTGTGTTCCATTTTGTTAAAGCAAACACGTGACTATTGGACCTTACGCAGCGGGGCAGAAAAAGGTCAACCGAAGAGCGCGGAACTGAGGGGTAACACGCACTGTGATCAGGAAATCGAGACTGAACAGGTAGAGTTTTAGTAGGCGCCGTTCCGATTTGGCAAAACTGATCCTGTCGGTCGGGTTGGGAATCAAATGGCAGAACGAGCTTAAGGACTCTATTGGACGTTCGAGGTTGGAAAACTCTTTTTTGCAGGTAACATGCTCTGAGCTTCGTTTTGATCCGAGTAAGAATATACAGAAAACGTCTCAAAGAAAATCAACCGTATCAGATTGATGGACATCCCAAAAAGGATCTTAGAGCACATGCGCATGAACTTAAACCACAATTTCCGGCACGTTTAAATAAATTCAGATCTTTCTGATAATGTGACGGATGCATCTATGTGTATTACCTTCACAGACGCTAACGTTTGGACGATGAAGTCATTTGAATTTCAAATTTCTAAATCATTCTAGGAGGACAACATGGTCGTATTCCAAAAGATCTTTTGTTACGACCCTAGTGGGGCTTGCTGATAACGGCTCCTAGCATTGGCTTCGCCTTCGAACCCTCAAGTCTTGGCTCAGAGAACAACACTAGTATGCCGAATCTTATCTTTGTAGAACGATGGTGTTGTTCTGTACATCGGTTGGAACGAAAACAAAAAGAATGGAATGGAGTACAGAGGCAGTGCCGTTGTTCGCTGCCTATCAGTGTTATTATATCTGATCGGGTTGTCCGTTGCCTCGCGCCATTTGCACGTCTATTTTGAAAGGTGGTCGATATGGTTGACCGGGTGCGAAGATCGATAATTGTACACGTGGCGTTGGTTGACCTTTGAATTGTGTGTTAGCCAACGTTTAAATAGGTGGACGTGTAAAATTCTGAATGTGTAGAGACAATAGTCTGCTACAGATCTACACTATGCAGCACTGAAATTAAGAAGTCAGCCATTTGAAAGGCTAAATATATGGTACTAAGATATGAAAGCGCTTGACTGTGACCGGTTAAACTTTCTCTTGATCGCTTACTTCAAAGTCATTGTGTAAAGCCTCATCTGGAAGCTTGTTAAAAACA
>JACCGJ010023148.1:0-22207 GCA_013407085.1 Atriophallophorus winterbourni
TTTGTATCACGGTGCTGTATGATTAATTTATGTACGTATGAGAGCACAAGCCTGATCCAGGCAAAGTGCTGCACAGTCAAAGACTGCACGTGGGCTAAGATAGTGTCAGGTTGCCCAGGCCTAGACACACATGGGAAATGAAAATAGCAAAGGCAGTGAGACTCCAGCGTGTTTTCGTATGCAGCTCTCTAACGGTGGCAAATCAATTTAGCACGGTGCTAGCTGCACAGCACAAAAGAGCGACATGATTGCCAATCCGTGCTCTTGCATATGGTGTAATGGTCCGATTCTATTAATGCTGAAAGGCTGTTATGCAAATTGTGGGCCGTTTTGCTGCGCTTCTTGTCAGCGTAAGCAAATCCTTAGCTAATTGATTTGCAAGTAACGATTGAAATTGAGAAACTGCTGCAGCCACACCGCTCACCCGAACCTCACAGTAGTTCAGCTCAATCCTAAACTTTGCAGCATTGTGAACCTGTGTGGCTCACGAAATCAATTTGTACACAATCGGTAAACAAAACTGCAGTCATAAAATATTTGAATAGGTTTGTGGTGGCGATAATTTCTCCAAAAAGGTCAATGCCGTGAGAAAATATTTGGAACGTATATACAGCGATAGCTTGGAGTAAATTTATTGAGATGCGAGAAAGATCATTACTCACGGATCGAAGACTAAACGGGCGATATACTCCTTTGGCATCCGAGGAAGCTGCAAGGCAAACACGTTCAGCAATTCTAGCAACCAGATATACGTTTCAGAAGGTTGATTATGACTCATGCTGTTGTTCACGATGTGGAACTCAATGTTTCCACAAGACTCTTCCTGACGAGCGGCGGCATCACGTGTGGCATTGAAAGAATGAAACTAAAAGCAGAACAGAGAGATACTGGTTATTTTTAGCAAACCAACTGATTAAAGTGCTAATAAAATCCGAATGTCTGGCGAGAATGTGGGAACATAAGATAAAGATCACGTTTTGCTTGAAAATTAGAGGTTTGCCCGAGACAAGCATTATCCTTAGGGTATAGGACGGAAGAAGCCCTAAATTGAACACAGGTTGTTGCTTTTAGTCACAACGGCAGAGACAACATAAATAAGCATTTACGCGAAAAAGTAGATGCCTACAATATGAAAACAAACACGATAAATGGCGTCTAGTGAAATTTATAATCGTAGAGAGCAAAGCTATTTCTAAACACTGAAAATAATTTCTGATAATACAAGGCAAAAGATTCCTAAACGTTCAAACAGCATGGAACCGGCTATGTGAAGGAAATGAATATAAAAATGAGTTTTTGTTGGCGGCAAGTTGATTCGATATTCGAACAACCCATGAATGTTTAGGCGCATAACTGCGGAATGTGAATTTACGGCTGAACAATACAACGTTGTAGATGAGGCATATATAAATATACACACCATCGCACGGATACTGAACCTTAACGTGGTGCGATAGATTGTGTACCTCTATGACCCATCGAGCTATACTGGGTGGTGTCCTTCAGAAACAAGCAGAGCTCATACCAGGAAGGTCGATGGACAGAGGTTAGACGAACACGGTCTCAGCCCACTGCCTTGTTGGTTAGCTCTTTAGTAGCCATAGGTTTTGGTCGAGAACACAAATTTTTCTACTGCCTAATCGTGGGCCACCGGGCTGTATCCCAGTCTAAATATCGCTATGACCATCACAAATAAGTCCATCTCCAAGGTGCATCGGCCGTCGCGCACGATAAATCTGATCGCCTTAACTGCTGAAAACAGCGGGGTGGGTAAGTAAAAACAAGGTACCGCTGGTCCTACTCTTCAATCTTTTTCTGCCCCCCCCTGCGCTTTTTAATTCTTATCCTTCAGCATCCAGTGTGAAAAGCGGCAGATCTAAACTTTTTCCGAAATTCATTTTATAAAACCGCGCGCGTATGCATGCATAGGTGCATGTGAGCTGCTGTTGCCCTCTGTCTAGATTCGTAGTCTATCGATGTTTGTTGCTAGTCAGAGACAAGACTTTATGATCCCTCTAAGATAATCGAATTGACTGCACCAACTGTTTCCAACAGATACTTTTTACGCTGCTCAGGTGATTCTTTTGCTTCTTCCTCAGGCCAAACGGGTGTAGGTAGTCTTGAGTTAGCGTTCAAAAAGCTCACTTGTAGACTGGATTCCCGCCAATAGCAGGACGTTATCGCGTAGAAGTTACTGAATCACAACACGGTGATGCATTCAGTTTCGGATGCTAAGCGGACACAGTAGCGAACGCTTTTTGCACTTGTGCACAACACAGACTATTTATCAGTAGTACTTCGTTTAGGCATAAAAAGCGGCAGTGTGAAACTTGGCGTCCACCTAACGATGATCAGCCATGGGCACAAATCGACAGTTTCGCTGTAAGCACTAGCTCCACTAAGGACTGTCGCTCCTTCTGAAACACTTGCGTAGATTCTGATCATGCACACCTTCGATTGAGATTTACATGTGCAGTTATCAGGTCATTAATAAGCGCCTTGAGAATCTTTTGATTTTACAATTCAGCCAGCCTATAGCACCGATTTATTAAATAGACTTTCCAATACGGTATCCGAAAATATCATACAGAAGTGGAATGCAATTGCTACTCTAATACACGATTACGAGGAGTTGCCATGTGGCAGTTCCAACTTTAGCAGAGGGTCCCTCTCGATCTCTCAGGCTACCCATCGATTACTAGAAGAAAAGCAAAGGATTCCTTAAGGTTCGCAATATAATGTAGAACTAGGACGCGTCAGAAATGATCTGAAACCTATCATTCGATCAGATAGGGAAGCGTGGAGGTTGCAAAAAGTCGAAGAAATTTACGTAACCAGCAATTCAGGTAACACCCGAAGACTGTTTAAGATAATTGTGTCTAAAGGTTCTAAAATCATTGGAGTCAGCGAGACAATCACAGAAAATGATGGGTCCTTAATCACTAACAAAGAACGCCAGTTGCTCCGTTAGGCGTAGCATTTTAATAAGCTGGTTCGCCACAGATGGTCATTGCCTCTTGGTCAGTTGATCAAATGCCTCCGAGCAAAGCAGAAATCAAGCGCAGCATTGAGTAAGTGGAAAGATCCAAGGCAGCTGGTCCTGATGGACAGGCCCAAGTTCTGTTCAAGGAGGGTTGCGATATTCTATTAAGCACATAAGTTAGCTTTTCCCGTCAGGTATCGGAAACGGAAACTATACCACAGTGTTGGGAAAAATATATAATCATATCTATTTTCAAAAAAGGTGTGCGTAATTCATGCTCTAACCACAGGGAATAGGCCTTAGGTTCGTCATTACCCGACTTCTTGCTTCAATGTTTCCAGCGCCTCCCTTTACACCTGGAATAATAGAATCGTGAACAGCAAGTAGGGGTTCGTCCCGGTTGGGGAAGTGTCGATCACATATTCACTTTTCCGCATCGCCACGCTTATAATCAGCCCACTGTAGCGAGTTTTTTTATTTTAAGGGTGTCTCTGATTCGGTCGATAGGAACGTATTTTTTAATACCTTATTACACTAAGATGCTCCGCAAAAGTACGTGAAAATATTTCGTGCGCTTGTTCCTATAGTTCTGGGAGTGTTCGGGTGTATAATAGCCTATACATAATGTTGACTGTACTCAAACAACCCCGAAAATCACTGCTTACTGGATGAAAAGGGAGGGCTTCTTTATTCAAATGTCCCGTGTTCTTGATTTCTTGCAAGATTTGTTGAAGTTCGATCGGATTAATATCACCGGGAACAGAAAGTCGACTTTGTTTATTATAAGGGTCCCCAGATGCATTCAAATGCAACGATTTATCAGCGACTGTGGGCGATTTTATTTGCTCATCGAGCATGGAACGTGATTTATGATCGGAGGAGGTTTGACTACGCAACCGTATACCTGAAATGAAAGATTATCCGACCATGCGGCGTAATTTGTATCAAGGGTGCAAAGAGGGTAAATATAAATAACAAGCTTTTAGTAAAAAATACTGCACACTTATAACGACAGCGTTAGTTTAGATACGGTCAGGTTGGCTAGACATTGACAGATGAAGAAAGGTGTAGTGATAGTCAGAACAATGTGTGTTATCGCACACAATTCATTTCTGGTTACAGTATAGTAAAACTCATAATCAAACGGTGGAAAAGCCAAGTAGAATGTAGTTCGTATGTAGAAAATCATAAGACCGGAGCCAGTAAAGTGTTTTACAGTCATAGACTGTACGTGGAATGGGACGCTCTCAGGTTACTAGTCTAGAAATAGGTTAAAATAATGAGTAGAGGGCAGCACGCTTTTCGTGGCAACGCACTACTGGGAGCAAGTGATATGACATTATGTTAGACTAGTCTATAGTATTATACATTTCTAAAATAAGGAATGTTAGGTTGCTTGGAGAACAAGAGAAGAAAGATAACGAATACTAACAGGATTATCAACCCATAGACAACTTCGTGCCTCTCGATAAGCGTTTGAGAAGAACAATGCAATGCAGCAAGAAAAAGGCTATAAGTGAAGCGCCCGTGCCCAAGATCATAGGAATTGTGCACAACGTATAGAAGGATATTATAGACACAAAAAGGAAGAAGATAATGGAAATATATTATCAGCAAGTGAAAAGCATCATTTGCAATTAAGCAAAAACACGAACATTCTGATATGAGATTAAATACTCCATCGACGGCCCAAACACAAAAGAAAATAGTAACACGAAGACATATGCTGGACTTACTCGAGCGACGCTTACGAGAATTATTATCAGTCGTTAGGGGAGTTGATTGACTGGCATCAATTTTGATAGAAAAATGATTGATTTGTTCGCTAGGATTACCGGTAACAGGATTCAAAGATGCTGATCCCAAAGACGTAGCAGGAGCAAACGCTGAATGGACATTACGATCTCCTCCGAGATTGGAGTTATGATCCAGACTAATATGGAGAGAATTTGATGGGTTGTGAGCCTCATTCTCAATCTGTGAGATAAGACTGACAGGAAAGAAAATGAGGCGAGATTTATTTACCTTAAAATTGGATCAACAATTTGATGTTTCCTATCAGAACCAAGAATACCCGTGTTTTCATGTAAAAGCAGGCTAGCAAGTTTCTTTTTCATTTCCGGTAGGATTGCAAAGAGAAAGTTTTTACCGAAAGCAGTGGTTGGAGGGGAATACCGAAGACTCGTACAAAATTGCGGAACATAACAATGACAAAGCCATCTATGCATCAATCAAAATGATTATTGATATTACAAACCTCATGTAAATCAACTTATAACCTGTTTTGTTTTCACTTTTGTTGGCACGGAAACTTGGAGGTGACATCTTGAAGTTGTTTACAAATGCGATTATGAGTTTGCAAAGTTCTATTGGGAAGTGTGTTTCTCTGTTGTTTTTCATGTGATGTTTTAATAATACGTTGCGCACAGCCTAAGATTGAGTCAGAAAACGCAAAAACTGACAGCTTCTAAGGATGGAGATTCGAACGGTGGAGGATCGTCAAATATCGGTCTTGTGCGATTGGCCAGTGCTTTTCGGATACGCTGAAATTTCATTAGACGACAAGAGCCAACTAACCTTTAAAATACAAAAGTAAACATGCTTCGTTTCGTAGTCACACTCTCGAGAGGATAAAAGATACAGGTACTGCACGTCTTCAACCATCTGAACGGCGTAGTCTAACCACTCCAAATCATCAACAGTATTGAAATCTTGATGAACATGAGTGCAATGCCCACAGACCAACGGTGCTTGGTTGCTCTCAACGTCAGAATCCACAAATCCAGATGCGCACTTACATCCCTCTACCTGTTAAATAGAGACCTACGTGAAAATAGATTTACTTGACATTTTAAATAGGGCAGGCAACGCTGAATTTTTTGTACAACCGAAAGAGTTTTCACATCTTGAGTATTCGTTAGTAGTTCAAGACGTGACATCGAAGTAATAGCGAGTTCATGAAGATCTGTAAAAGCAAATGTGTTTAATTTCGGATTGAAAGGAAAAATGTATAATATAACGAACAAAAAAATAAAAAAATAGTCTTTGTTAAGAGGGTAACCTCCGAACGTACATTATGTAATGGTTGACAATTCACATAAAACCTCTTTTCCATTTTCAGCTTGCCATTGGTGCTTTTGTACACCTGCAATAAACTTCCATGGACCGTACAACATCTGAAACCACTATCATGAAACTTCGTCATGTTTCCAGTCGTTTCGGTGTTCCAGACATTTTGGTGTGAGATAACGTAACGGCTTTTACCTCCGCAATTTTTGCCGAGTTCTGTCAACTCAATAACATACAACACATCCGTTCACTGCCTTACCACACGCAATTCAACGGGTAAGCAGAACGTTTCGTTGACAGAGGAGGGGAAAGAATAGAAACATTTCTGATTAACTTCAGATCCACTCCAAACCCAAACGTTCCAAATAACTATTCTCCAGCGGAAGCATTAACGAACAGATAGTTACGTCTAACACTTGATGCAATATATCTATTTGCACAACAAACTATCACTATCCAGCAGTGTATGCTATGAAGTTGACGTTCAGTCTTTAGACTGGGTTCGCCATGCCAATCAATTATTACCCTCGAATTTACTGAAGACGAACATTCCTAGACACAATGTTCCAACTGACATTCTCCTCGACACATTCGAATCACGACCGTCAATTAATGTTGCCGCCGCTCCGAAAACTCCAGAACTACGAGATCTTTGTACCCCACGAAGATGGACTGATCGTGTACGGAAAACAGTTGCTCACATGCAAGTCGACCTAAAGCAACGTTTGCACAAGGCAAAAACTCAAAGGGGTGGTGTTATGAGGGTAACCTCCGAACGTACATTGTGTAATAGTTGAAAATTTACAGAAAACCTCTTTTCCCTTTTTCAGCTTGCTATTGGTGCTTTTGTACACCAACAATAAACTCAAATGCCGAATCACTCGTGCTCCCGTCTGAACCAGTCTGTTTGCGAATCTAGTGTTTTTCCCGTGACTGTGAGACATAACAGAAATATATTCACACGAGTAACAATGACAAATGATTAAGATTTTAGTGACCATGAGAGCAAACAGATTTCATTGCTTAGTCATCGGCACCATGTACCGCGACCCGGTTTGATTTCTTCGGAAGGCGGCACCCGCTTTTGATCCTATCCTGAATGTCAAAATCGTTTAGGTCAAGAATAAGGCGAGTTTTAGTAGACCAGTAATATATCATCTCCCGAGAAACCCTTTACGAGATTGGTGATGATGTGATGTGAAAGCACAAGCCTGATCAAGCCAAAGTACCGCACAGTCAGATACTGCACGTGGGCTGAGAAACTGTCAGGTTACCCAGGCCTAGAAAGATATGACAAAAGAAATTGAAATAAAATAGAAAGGGTAGTGAGACTCCAGCTCACTACCGCTGGCCAATCAATTTAGCACGTTAGCCGCACAGCACAGAAATAGTGCACGAGCTTGGAGTCTCCTTTAAGGTCCTTTCACAGCCTCTACCATTTCATTGAGAACAGATTCGGGTCTTTGAATCGTGAAAGACGAAGGCACTTTAAACAATGCCATGCAAGCTGTTGTGAATATGAGATTGCCTTTGTGCACATCTGCTACCCTACTTTTACTCACGTCTCTCTCTTTCCATTTTAGCTCTCATACTGTCATTCTGAAGTGAATAAAACCTGACTTCCGGGTATTGAATACGTCTGCTTTCAATCTATATCTGCTTGACAAAACTATACTTCAATTTATTCACTTCAAGAATACTTGATCATGGAACGTCATCTTCAACCTGAACGATTCGACGTTGACCCCAGTTCTCCTGAAGCTGCGAAACGGTGGAATCATTGGTATAAAACCTTTCAGAACTTCATCGCCGCCGTTAATGCTGAAGAGTCAGTTAAACTCAATTACTTGATCAACTTTGTCTCCGCCGCGGTTTACGACTACATAACTGAGTGCGACAACTTCAACGATGCCATCTCTGTCCTCAAGAATCTCTACACGCAGCCTCAAAACGAAGTGTTTGCACGCCATCTTCTTGCCACTTGTAAACAAGAAAGCGGCCAATCTCTCGATCGATTCGCTTTAAAACTAAAGTCCTTGGCAAAGGAATGTAATTTCACAGCCGTGACAGCCGAACAATACCGTGACGATGCTATCCGGGACGCATTCATCACTGGCATACGATCAAATAGCATGCGACAACGTTTACTCGAGTGGCGTTCGTTGGATTTTCAGACAGCCTTCAAACAAGCACGCTCTTTGGAGCTAGCCGAAATACAATCGCATACTTATCAGAACCATAATATCCCATGTGGTACAACTTCCGAATCCACCAGTTCAGTTGCTGACCCTACCGAAGCTATGGAGATAACAGCCGCGGTATCAACACTCAAATGCTTCTTTTGTGGCTACAGTCGACATCCTCGTGTGAAGTGCCCCGCTCGTGATGCAACTTGTAAAGCCTGTGGCAAAAAGGGTCATTTTCAGTCTGTTTGCCTGTCCTCCCGCAAGATGAAGCCCAGCGCGATTAACTCCACCATCTCAGCTCTTGCTTCAACCTCAGCTCCGGAAAGTTTATCCAAAGCTGTGATTCCTTTGTACATAAACGGGATAAAGCTCGAGGCTCTGATCGATACGGGAAGTTCCGAAAGCTATATTTCAACTCCATTTGTGCTTGGAAACTCTCTCAAAGTAACTAAATCAAAAAACCTCATAACAATGGCCAACACATCACTATCCAGTTATACTGACGGTCATTGTTTTCTCTCAGTCTCAATCAATGGTTCTACCTATCACAACATCAAATTCTCGGTACTCCCGAATCTATGTTCAGATGTTCTTTTGGGTCATGACTTTTTGAAGTTGCATCAAAAGGTGGAAATTCCTTTTGGAGGTGCTCTACCACCCCTGACTCGATAGCATTATTGAATAATGAAATGGTTCCAGGTGAATGCTGTCTGTGTTCGTTGCAGAACTAAATCATTGCACTATAACGATACTTTTGGATCCAAAATAGAAAATAGAATGGCCGGTTTGGAGTTGGGCCTTCGACGTGTGAAAGAAATGTTGGTAAATCATGTGAGTACGCAAGTGATCACTGATGTAAACCATCATATCAATACATCGATTTCGGAACCACCATTGAAGGAATCTAAGACTAAGGCTATTCGGGTGCCAAAAAAGCCAAAAAGCAGGGTTATTCCCGTTTTGGAATCAGCTAAAAACGACCACAGATGTAGGAAATTTTTACAGAGATATGCTGTTACGGTCGACCTCACCTGTACACTCCAAAACTGCTGTACCCGACTCACAAAGTCAAGCCACAAATGTTTTTAATTCTAAAACGCCTGACTTTCCGATACGCAAAAAGAACACCCCATACAGGCTGAACGTGATATGTACGAATGTCAGCGAGTCCCAAGAAAGCCTGT
Organism: Atriophallophorus winterbourni; assembly: GCA_013407085.1. Lineage (NCBI taxonomy): Eukaryota > Metazoa > Platyhelminthes > Trematoda > Plagiorchiida > Microphallidae > Atriophallophorus > Atriophallophorus winterbourni. Next base: position 9,423 of record JACCGJ010023148.1, read on the forward strand.
TTGATAGCAAACAGAAACATGATGTCGATAAATGGTCTGAACTGTGTCACCTAATGAAAATTGAACATGTAAACGCAGAAAAGGTGACTCGTCTAACCCGCCATTCATCTTCACCTCATATTGGTCAACCTCGCTTGCTCAAGGTAACACTAAAATGCGAGGCTGATATCGAGAACGTATTGCTGAATGCATACCTACTCAAGTCAGATTCAGACTCAAACTGCCGCATATATCCCGATTTACCATGGTGGGAAAGGAAGGGCAGCTTGAACGACAGGGAACAAACGGTATCGCGAAGTATAGTTTCTGTAGGCTTATCCAATTGATATAATTCCTTAATAATTCCAAAAAGTAAGTTTATTTTCATAAACGTTTTCCATCATGATGCCGTGTGTCGTTTTGTTTAAATCAACTGATCACACACTTGCGCTTACAACAGCGTGAACGTCTGATAACTTGCCTGGTTTCGAACCACTAATTAATAGTTTCAGATTACTGACCTAGAATATTTCTTCCATTTTCGGTAATACACTGCTTGTCCCATCTACGACGAGCAATTATCCTGCTGAAGAAATAACTGATCAAATTCATTGTTAGCAGTAATCCGAGTGGACAACACAAGGATTTCGTATGTCTGTTGTTACAGTGTATTCTCTTGCATAAATATAATTATATATATTTATACATAATTTCATACACTTACATTAATTAGCAACACTTATAACGATTCTTATTAACGTAACCCTCGGCTTATCCGCTACAAACTGGTGAGCCCGTTTTTCAAATTTTTTTTTACCTGCATTTTATATTCATTATGTCGTCAGGCGACGAAGCCGCTATCAACTCTAACGTCAGATTGCCACCTTTCGGGATATCAAACCCGAGAGTGTGGTTTGTTTTGGTCGAAGCTCAGTTCGAGAGCTATCGCATCAAATCACAGGACATGAAGTTCGCAAAGGTCACCGCCAACCTTCCTACGGAGGTTGCAAACGAAGTGATCGATGTCCTGGATCCAAAACCGGTAGACCATCCCTACGACAAATTAAAAGCTGCCATTCTACAACGTTTCGGCACGTCTAACGCAACTCGCATGCAACAACTTCTCCAGATAACGGAGTTGGGCGATCGAAAACCTTCGCAACTGTTGCGGCATATGCGCACGCTCGCTGGCGGCAACAATGTCAGTGACGACGTACTAATGCACTTTTGGATCAAGTGCCTGCCTGCACACACGAGGTCTTTCGTAGCCATACAAGAAAGCGACACATCGCTGGAGAAATTAGCACTCGCCGCCGACAAGGTACATGAGTGCCAAACAAGCAACGCCCAGGTGCATGTGGTGACCGAAGACACGCCACAAACCGCAACGGACCAACGTTTCGCTCGAATCGAGGACGCAATCGAACGTATTGCACTGTCAATACAGACGACGTATCAACAGCGTAAACCTCAACAGCAAAAACGTCGTCCCCCAAACAACCGCGCAAACGCTTCGCGCCAGGCTGTCAACACAGGTGTCTGCAAGTACCATAAACAGTTTGGTGCTGACGCCAGGCACTGTGTGCAGCCCTGTTCCTTCCCCAACGCCAGTCACGCTAAGGCGGAAAAAGAGCAGGCCAGCCAGTAATCGCGACGGCTGCAGCTGGCCACACCGTAAGTCGCTTATTCTACATTGATGATTTTCCTACAGGTCTACGTTTCCTAATTGACACAGGAGCGGAGGTGAGTGTCATCCCACCTCATAGTGCAAGCACCCGCATGGACCCAACTGGCGTCAATCTACAAGCGGCTAACGGCACACGCATCAAAACGTATGGCCAGCGTCTCCTCCTGCCAAACCTCGGTTTGGGCAGAAATCTCCCATGGACATTTATCGTCTCCGACGTTCGTCAGCCGATCATCGGAGCCGACCTTTTAACAGATTTCGGGCTAATAGTCGACGTTCAGCGCAAACAACTGTTAGACAACAAATCCGCAGTACGCGTCACAGGAAAAGCGACATCGATCAATTCGATCGGACTGAAACTCGCTCTACCAGACGACAAGTTTGCAATGCTGCTTCAAGACTACCCGGCTATCAGCCAGCCATCGCGCTGCACGCCAGACATCCAACATGGGATCCCACACCACATCCTCACGACCGGCCCGCCGACGAACGCACGACCGCGACGATTGTCCCCTGACAAGCTCACCGCTGCCAAAGCGGAATTCGAGCAACTGTTACAACTTGGGATAATTGGACCCTCTGATAGCCCATGGTCATCGCCTCTACATATGGTTTTAAAAAAATCAGGCGACTGGAGACCATGTGGTGACTACAGAGGTCTCAACAAGCTCACAGTGCCTGATAGGTATCCCATACCTCACATCCAGGATTTCTCTCTGAGCGCCTGCGGCAAGAAGATTTTTTCCAAAATCGACCTTGTGCGCGCCTATCATCAAATCCCAGTAGCAGACGTCGACGTTCCGAAGACTGCAGTCACTACACCTTTCGGTCTCTACGAATTCCTTCGCATGCCGTTTGGACTCAGAAACGCCGCTCAAACTTTCCAGCGCTTCATCGATCAAGTCATGCGAGGTCTACCATTCACCTTCACGTACATCGATGATATTCTTGTCGCTAGTGAAAGCCACGAGCAGCATATGGATCACCTTCGGCTGGTTTTCCAACGTCTTCAGGAATACAACGTCGTAATCAACCCGGCCAAATGCCAATTCGGCCGACCAGCCCTAGAAATCCTTGGACACACAATCGATTCTCGTGGAATCACTGCCATTCCGCAGAAAATATCGGCGATTGAAGACTACCCAACTCCAACGTCTCTTCGCCAGCTACGTCGATTCCTTGGGTTCATTAACTTTTACGGCAGATTCATACCAAAATGCGCGGACAAATGCAGACCGTTAACTGATCTTTTGCGGGGAAATCCAAAGAAGTTCAACATGACAACGGAAGCTATCGCCGCGTTCCAATCAGTCAAAGCATCTCTCAGCACGCTCACTTCGCTGGCTCATCTCTCCACGGACCGCAGAGTGAAGCTCGTGCTCAAAACAGACGCTTCTCAAGTTGCTGTTGGTGCCGTTCTACAACAAGTCATTGACGATGAGTGCGCACCACTCTCCTTCTTTTCACGAAAGCTGCAACCGGCTCAAACCAGGTATTCTACCTTCAGCCGAGAATTACTTGCGATGTACCTCGCAGTAAAGCACTTTCGGCACATCCTGGAAGGACGTCAATTCACCATCTACACGGACCACAAGCCCTTGATCCACGCTTTCAGCGCTGCCACCGACCGCTACTCGCCTCGGGAAACTCGCCACTTGGACTACCTCGCGCAGTTCACCACTGACGTAAGGTACATCGAGGGACCCAGCAACGTCGAGGCAGATGCTCTGTCACGCGCATCTATTTCCCAGATCGCGAAGATTGACTTAGAGGAAATCGCCGCCCTGCAAAAAGACGACCCGGAATTTTCAAAAATCACTTCCGAAGCTTCCCTGCAGTTTGCTCTCTTACCAGTGCCAGGCAGTCGAATACGTATCCATTGTGATACATCGACAGGAAATCCACGTCCCTTTGTACCAAAGGATTACAGACGACGGATTATCGAGCACCTGCACGGAATATCCCACCCGAGCAAACGCGCAACCACGAAACTCATCACAGACCGCTATGTTTGGCATGGCATGCGGAACGACATTCGTTGTTGGGCACAACAGTGTCTTGCCTGCTAACGTAGTAAGGTACATCGCCATACCCGCTCTATTCCTGGAAAATGCCCACTTCCAGATGGACGCTTTCGGCATGTACATATTGATCTTGTTTGACCATTACCCTCATCCCGTGGGTGCACTCATCTTTTGACGTGCATCGATAGATTCACACGCTGGCCCCAAGCGTGCCCACTAGTGGATACATCCGCGGAAACCGTAGCTCGCACCTTCGTCTCTGGTTGGATCGCGAATTACGGTGTCCCGTCCCAAATCACAACAGACCGCGGAGCCCAGTTCACGTCCCACCTCTTCGCAGAACTGAATCGTCTACTGGGATGCGACCATTTTCGGACGACGGCTTACCATCCAGCTGCGAACGGCCTCGTTGAACGATTCCATCGTCAATTGAAGGCTGCGCTCGTCGCCACCGAATCCAGCGCATCCTGGGTTGACAAACTGCCACTGGTTCTGCTCGGCATCCGCAATACCGCAAAAGAAGACATCGGCTGCACAGCAGCCGATATGGTTTACGGAACTACTCTGCGACTCCCCGCCGAACTGCTGACGGACTCCACACCCCTGACTGCGATTGAAACAGCTCCGTATGTCTCCCGGCTCCGCGCCTTCATGCGAGAAATACGTGCTCCGCCTACCCGTGTAACTTCTCGTACAAGTCACGTCGACAATTATCTTCTGTCGTGCCCGTACGTATTCCCGCGCGTAGACCGTGTAAAACGGCCCCTTGAAGCACCATACGACGGCCCATTCAAAGTCATCTCCCGCAGTGCCAAGTACTTCGTCATTGAACGCAACGGCCGCCCGGATTCAGTCAGCATCGACCGATTGAAGCCAGCGTACATGGAATCGAATACAGACCCAGGATCCCCTACGACTGTGACTATCCCTTCACAGCCAGTCCCCTTTGTTTCTTTTCCCTCGTCTCCCTTTTTGTCGACTCCAGATACGCAGCCGATGCGCGAGGACTTGAGCATTTCACCCCCGTCCACGCCAGCAACACAACCCATGATGGAAACCCCGCTGCATTCACGGACAGCGGTGACAACCGACGACACGGACGCCCCGCGCACACTCACTGGCCGTACCGTGGCACGACCCCGTCGGTACACACCGTAGATGGATGTCGAGCATGGCTGCACAGCCACCGCTCTAGGGGGGGAGTTATGTAGGAATTATTCCCAATTGATATAATTCCTTAATAATTCCAAAAAGTAAGTTTATTTTCATAAACGTTTTCCATCATGATGCCGTGTGTTGTTTTGTTTAAATCAACTGAACACACACTTGCGCTTCCTACAGCGTGAACGTCTGATAACTTGCCTGGTTTCGAACCACTACTTAATAGTTTCAGATTACTGACCTAGAATATTTCTTCCATTTTCGGTAATACACTGCTTGTCCCATCTACGACGAGCAATTATCCTGCTGAAGAAATAACTGGTCAAATTCATTGTTAGCAGTAATCCGAGTGGACAACACAAGGATTTCGTAATTCTGTTGTTACAGTGTATTCTCTTGCATAAATATAATTATATATATTTATACATAATTTCATACACTTACATTAATTAGCAACACTTATAACGATTCTTATTAACGTAACCCTCGGCTTATCCGCTACACACTAATGCCTCTCCTCACCTGTTGGGTGAGAGAGTTTTTCTGTTGCATTCCATCCAAAGTCATACCAGAAGAATATTGAACCTACTATTCGAAGTGGTGGACGCTCTTTTGGCTTACCACCGGAAGTATTCTGGACGCGCGATTGGCGACTGCCACATATCGTCCTGTGCTAACTGAACTGAACTAATGAAAAGTTACCAAAAATACAAGCTGATTTTATCGCTAGAGTAATTAGTCTGCAAAAATATGGAGAATATAGTAAAACAGTGATTCTATTTTACTGCAAATTCGAAGAATAGTGAAAATTCGTAATATTTTATCGGAACGTGGAAAATACAACCAAGTTGAACGTACCGCGTAACGTCGAAAAGTTGAGAACATAGAAAAAGACTAAGTAGTAGTCAACCAAACACGACCGATTTGACCTTACCGCTAAACAGCCTACAGTAATTCTACGGTGTGTCACGTCAGGTAAGCATAACCATGATAAGTGGTCGATTTGCCTAATACCGTGGAAGATGGATAACCGCCCTTGGCCGATACTGGTAGAATTCAAGTACCAGGAGGATCGGGATGCGTTATTGTCTAGGGCTGAATACATCGCCACAACAACTCTAGACAAGCTTCAGGTTAAGCCAGACAACCCTCCATCTCATATTAGACAAAACCCTCCCGCTCCACATAGGAGAAACTTCGCTTTAAGGACATCTGCTATCCGTAGGACTGATGCAAACCGTAGCGCTAGTGAATCCGTTCAGATCTTACCGAAAAGCTCAACGCTACGAGTCTGGCTGTCCGGATTAGACGACGTTGACGCGCTTATCGAAAATGAAGATGGGAGCCAAGCAAATTTCTCCAGTTGTTGCTCTTCGATAGAGGCGGCCTCAATCTTTAGTCAACGGTCCGTAACACCCATGCAAGAGGTCGTTGATCCAGATACTCCTGCTTTAAGTAGCACGCCCAAAAACGTGCACCTCCCTCGGGTGCTTCGACCGAGGGCCAATCAGGGTTAGTTTCAGAAGCACGCAAAACCAGCGCCCCAGTGCTGTACGCTAATGTGTGCAGCATGAGGAATAAGTGGGCTGACCTCTCTCTTCGTGTGGCTGAGTTGCACCCCCGGGTTATAGCGCTTTCTGAGACATGGCTGTCTGCGCTTGACGATGTGCCAACAAACATCAGCGAGCAGTATCTCGTCATTAGATGCGATAGACCTGGCGACAGGAGAGGCGGTGGCGTTGCACTCCTCCTAGAGTATGGCTTGCACAATACAGGGACGGGTATATCCCTAACCAGTGAAAACGTCCAAGTTGTTACGAGTATCCTGACTTGCTACAAGTCAGCCCTCGCAATTGCTTGTGTCTACGTCACACCCAGTGCAGCCCAGCACGAGATTACACAGCTGATTGAGACGCTCGACAGGTTGTTTCAATCATCTCCCAGCGTACTCATCTTAGGTGATTTCAACCTCCCGGACATAAATTGGGCCGTCTCTGTAGGTTTAGTCACCAAGCAATCCGAAATGTTTCTCGAATGGCTCCATGATCATGCGCTGCATCACCATGTGAGTGATCCTACGAGGTTTCGTAATGGATGTACTCCATCCACTCTCGACCTAGTATTGTCGTCCCAGCCCGAAGCCGTTAGATTCTTAAAATACCTACCACCGCTCGGTAAAAGCGATCACGTAATGATAAGCTTCGAAGCGGTACTGCGGTTTCACAAACCTACTGCTAGCCCTAGACGAAATTTTAGGCTTGTAGACTGGGATTTTCTTCTACAGACTTCAAAATCTTTCTTTCAGTTCTCTAACGATTTTAATGTAAGTGAAAACTGGGATAGAATTTGTAAATATCTTAAGAAGTTACAAGACAAGCACGCTCCGCTGCAAGTCGTGAAAAAGCATCATAGACCGCCCTGGTGGACTCCTCGAGTTCGTCGGTCTACCCGAAAACGAGATCGTTTATGGCGGCAATATAAGCTATCTCTTACTTCTGGTTCTTGGGTCCGATACAAAACCGCTCGGAACTCTTGTGTTAAAATACAGCGTTTGCTCAAACAGGAGTTTGAGTTATCCTTAGCTAGGGATGCTAAATCCAATCCCAAAAGATTTTTTAGCTACGCTCAATCGAAAGGAAAAACCAGGGAAAACATTGGAGATTTAAATCTGGAGGACGGAAAAGTAGCCGATACCGACCTGTCTAAGGCGAGTGCCTTCTCTAGGTTCTTCAGTGTCGTTCAAAGACGTGATAATTCGTTAATTGCTCCGTCTAGCTCGTTTAATCTTCTACCTGGCGCTCCTGCACTAGATGAGTTGTCCTTCATGGAATCCGAGGTGTATGAAGCACTTATCCATGTTCGCGTCAACAAAGCTGAGGGACCAGACGGTATCCACTCGATTATTCTAAAGAATCTTGCCCCAGTGCTTGCAGAACCCTTATGCAAGCTCTTCAATTCATGCTTGAACATGGGAGTAGTTCCTAGTGAATGGAAAGAAGCTATAATCGTGCCAGTACACAAGGGTGGTTGCAGCTCAACTGTTGGTAACTATAGACCTGTCAGCCTGACTAGCATCGCCTCGAAAGTAATGGAGAAACTGCTGCGTGACAAAATCTGTCAGCATCTTTGTCGGCATTCTCTACTGAGTGTAACTCAGCATGGATTTCTTAAGGGTCGATCCTGCCTGACAAACCTTCTTAGTTTTCTCAATACTGCCACTAAAAGGATGGATGAAGGGAAGCCTGTCGAAGCCCTCTACCTAGACTTCAGCAAGGCTTTCGATTCCGTAAACCACCGCCTTCTAGAGATTAAGCTAGCAGCAAAAGGCATTCGGGGTAGTCTACTTGCTTGGATAAAGGCCTTCCTAGCAGGTAGGACATTCCGAGTTAGGGTAGGATCTACGCTGTCGAATGAAACCGACGTGATCTGTGGTGTACCCCAAGGTTCGGTACTTGGTCCTCTTCTATTCCTGATTTTCATCGATGACTTGTCCTCTGCATTGAAGTGCCCATGCTTCATTTTTGCGGATAATGTGAAATTCATCGGATCAACGGACGGAGATACCTTGATGCACGACCTTGAACGGGTCATAAACTGGTCATACCAGTGGGACCTCCCACTTAACCTTAATAAGAGCCAACTCTTGTCAGCACTGGTTGATAAGATTTCAGTTCAGGTGTCGGGCAATTCTCTCACTGTAAGCGCCACACAGCGTGTTAAGGATTTAGGAGTATTGGTTAGGACGGACTTCAAATGGGAGGACCAATGCGCCGCTGCAGCTCAACGTGCTCGCAAAGTTCTCTTTCGGCTGAGATCCGTGTTATCCAGCAGAAGACCCGAGGTATTCCTGCCCCTTTACAAGGCATTAGTTTGGCCGCACTCAGAATATTGTGTCCAGGCGTGGTGCCCTTACTACAAGAAGGATATCGTTCAACTCGAAAGCGTACAGCGTCTCGCAACACGCATGATTGAGGGTCAGCGAGGGAAACCTTACGCTGCACGCCTAAAGTCCCTAGATCTTTTTTCACTTACGCGCCGTCGTTTGAGAGGTGACTTAATTGAAACCTTTAAGATCTTGAAGGGGTTAAGTGGCGTTAGCATGACCGACTTCTTTGCCTTAAGTCCTGAGCTGGGTACCCGGGGCCATTCACTCAAACTTGCTAAGGAGCGATGTCGGCTAGACTCCAGAAAACACTTTTTCAGCCTCAGGGTGGTAAATTTCTGGAACCGGCTTCCAGAAGAACTTATATCCTGCAGTACCGTGTCTAGTTTTAAGCAGGTGTTGGACCGCAACTGGGGTAAGTTGTTTCCTGAATACTCGCCTTAATTGCTTTACAAGCTTAGGTTTTTCATTTTTTAGCGTTATCCCGTAAATATACTGAGGGCTAGAGTTCTTGTGTTTTTTAATTTTTATTATACACAATGCTACTTCAGCTAACCTCTCACCGTGCTGGTGAAGAGAAACTGCTTTTTTTCCAGCATCGGCTATAACGCGGTGCTTCCTAAGTTCAACCCGGATAATCTCTTGGCTTCGCGATCGGCGAAGATTTCAAACAGACAAAAAGAATATACGTTTTGGCCGTGGTGGGTGCTTCTCTGCAGCTTTCCACCGAAAGAAATTCTGGACGCTCGATTGGCTTGTTAGCCACATACTGTCCTGTGCAAACTGAACTGAACTGAACTGAACCAGTTCCACGTTGTCGCCTGTATATAAGGCTGAATCGCTAATTCGGGATTGATATTCTCGCCGATCTCGGGGCTACCTTTTGACACTTTTCTGGTATTTCTCAATTTTGGTGGTAAGTTCTCTGGAAGTCTGCCATATATAAAAACCAGGGCAATCATTATATTGGATGCTATTCTTGACGCATGATAATGGTGTCTTATTCTTAGGATGCACCATTGTCGAAAGGACAGTTTTCCCCTTATTATACCTCTCACACGTATGGACAGCTCGTTAAATGATCTGCTCATTGCATCTGATGTTCGTTCAACATACGGTATGCAAACCATATCTCGACAATTCTTCTCTGATTTAGCATATGGCTATTTTGCCCTCATCAATTGGCTTCTTGCAAAACGTTTCGGTTTTCCGTGGTCTATGAGGCGTTGTGTGGCTCCGCGATGAGCCTGTTTACATTCAATTTTATTGCTGCATATGTGCTCTATCTAACGGAAAATGGACGAAGCTATGGACATGGAAACCTGTCTTGGGTAAGTTGAGGTGTGTCGTAAGACAGCCTCCGTTATTAATATTTTCTTTGGTTAACTCTTACACGTCAATATATAGCACGTATTTGAATACTGAGCGTGGTTTATTCTCACATCTATTCTTGAGTTGGTATTTTCATGCAATTCAATAAAATACAATTCCTAACAATTGGCGTCGCGATGAGCCATGTCATTTCTTCAAAGTAACTGATCTCTCAATATTCGTGGAACCCCAAGAGAAATCGAAAAACTTTTTCTTTCACCAAGGGTAAAATACCTGATTCAATTATGACAGCGCATTTTCTTACTTCGCAAGAAAAGATGTTTATGCTATGTTGAAAAATTTATCATTTCATATTCCACTTTTAAATGAATTGAAATCAATTTTACTAGCTCATGTAACTCCAAAATATTTGGAAATCTCTAAACGTGCTAGTTTCAATGCAACGCAACGACACGAAAACCAAACTATTCGTCAATTTATTTTGTAATTGCAAATACAAGCTTTACGCTGAGCTTTTGAAGATAAAATAAATAATCGTTTGAGCGATCGCTAAATCGCTGGTCTCAATAACCTGACATATATCGTTATTTATTTCAGTCAAGCAACTGATCACGGCGGCAAATTTATTCAGAGGTCATACCAAATAGGAAAAGCGAATTCAGTAAGAGTAATTCAAATTTGATAATCTGAAGTTTAGGAAATGTGCTATTTGTGGCATGTTACACTCTTGTTTTACTTGTCAATTTCGTAATGCTAAATGTTAAAAATTGGTAAACTTGGACGTATTCAGTTCGTTTGTCGAAATTCTAAGTTTTGTTATATGCATAATACCAATAATACAGAAGTCGTCGATGTAAGAAAATCAAATCACCTCATTGTCTTAATCAGTCTTACCATGCACTGTGTCTCAATTTCACAAACGTATATTCAGTCGTTTTGGTTCGAGAGGATGTATAATTGATTCAGGAATTGTGGAATCAATAATTTCATTGAATGACTTGGAATGTTTTGCCCTTGATGCTCAAATTCATTAATCTGGCATTTGAATTTACGGCGTCACCGGACATTCTCGAGGTGTGGTCAAAGTTTGCTGTATGGCAGTCACATATGTCACTGCGAAACCAGTTGTGTTCATTCATTATAATGAAATCTGATCCAAACTTTCCTTGGTTTAAAATCGGTGAAATTACTTAATTTTGACCTTTCCTCTTAGTCTACAATTTTATCATCAAAATCTGACTCTCATGTAATAAAAGATTTAATTCGTCAGTAAGCAGCGCTTTTAGGTAGTTTGAAATTAAAACCTGTTCATTTAGAAATAACTGTTTATACTATATTTTGAAACGTCGCCACATCGCATATGGTTCAAAAAATCTATTCAAACAGCGTTTACTTCTTTGTGTGAACGAGGCTTTTTTATTTCAGTGTAAGCTTCTAATGGGTCACGTTACTAGTTACGCCTCTTGTTTGTTCCCATCTTCTGAAACACAAACTTACATCGCCAAACTGAACAAAAATTTGGATGCATTATCCAAATGGGGTAAAATTGATGGTCTCTCATTTTCTGTAGAAAAATCTAAGTTCATGCCTCTAAGATGTACAATTCCTGATAACTCAATCCTTCTTGCTGGCAATCCTATTCAAATTATCGATTGCACACGTGATCTTTGGTTCAAATATTCAGCATCGCTTACATTCAACGAGCATATACATCACTTGATCTCAAAGGCAAAGGAGAGTGTTAATATGATTCATAAGTTCTTTACTCTCCCACACTGTAAGTTAGAACTTCATAAACTTTTCGCCATACCCCTCTTTGATTCTTGTAATATAATATATAGCAGTATAAATAAAACCGATACCATCCTTTTGGAAAAAGTACAACGTACGTTTACCAAATCAATCACCGGATATAGCTCCAATCAATCATATAGAGAAAGATGTAAGCAGCTCAAGCTAGAACCATCATGGTTTCGTAGAATTAGACACAACCTAATACTGTTCTTTGGAATAATATCTTCTGATAATATAGATATAAATTCGTCTATTCGCTTCCGACAATGTTCTAGATATAATTTAAGAAATCAAGATAACCTAGTGGAATTACCTAGATCCTGTACGAAAGTAAGAAGTAACTTCTACCTGAATAAATACGCTAAACTCTGGAATATTCTTCCGAAAAACATAAGACATTTTACCTCACTGTGTGATTTTAAATCACATCTGAATTCATTTCTCACGGTTGAAAAATTAATGAAACTTCTCAACCTAGATGTCTCATTAGATGAACTATACAATCATGGCATTGCTGGATATTAACAGTGATATCAGTTTTTCAACTTTCATAATGAACAGTTACTCCGTCCCTTAGTATTCATTTTCCAGATTACCTCTTTACATCCATATGAAGAATTCCGGTTCACGAACGAGTCAACACTGCAACGCCTAATCTTCCACGATTACCCACAAAAAGACACTCTCCATTCAGAACATATATTCGACAATAATATTGTGTTCCAACTGAACATTTTTGAAGATTCTGACTCTTCGAGATTCCTCACATCTTCGATGTTCCGGTCCATCGTTCTTTAATATTCTTCGTGTCGTTTTTCTCCTCACCCGATTTTCTTTTCATACAATAACTGCTCATATATTGAATTTCTGTAAAACTGATTGATTATCATTTACCTGGACCATTTTAACGAACGAAAAAATTATC
>JACCGJ010023149.1:0-11417 GCA_013407085.1 Atriophallophorus winterbourni
CATCAACTTCGTCATAGGCTTCCCTGCTTCACACGGTGAAAAATAGTGAAGCACCTACTTGGCGTTTATGTGAAGATTATCGGTCACGTCACCGCTTTACCCTACCAGACCGTTATCATATCCCACATATCCATGATTTCACGACATGGAAAAACCGTTTTCTTGAAGCTTCACTTAGTACGTGCTTATCATCAAAACTCCGCCGTGAAGGAAGGCCTACCAAAAAACGAAAGTCAAAACGCCATTCAGCGTACTGGAATTCGTAAGGAATGCCATTTGTACTCCAAAGTTTTCATGGGTTACCCTTCGTGTATGTTTACATAGATGACGTGCTAATTGCTAACAGGATGTCGGTTAAACTTGTTGACAATCTTCGAGAGGTTTTTCAACGTGTTTTTCGTCATGGAGTTGTCTTTAACCTCTTCCATGTAGATGCACTCGATTTTATCGGACACCGTATTGATTGCACCGGAATTAAACCTATAGAGCAGAAATGTTCTGCTATTTGCGACTATCCGTGTCCAAATTCACTTCGACAGCTACGTCGATTTCACGGCATCTTCATTTACTACAGACGCTTTATACGACATTGCGCGAAGTTATCACAACCACTTACTGATATACTTCACGGCATGAACGAGTATTCTCAAAGGTAAAGCGGCCTTTGAGAAACTTAAAAATGCTATCAGCGAAGCGACAACACTGATTTAAATGTCGACGGAATGGGACGCCCACCTGTCACTGATTACTGACGCGTCAAGCGTTCCTCTTGGAGCAATCCATTCAACAAGAAGTTGAAAACGTCACTCGAACAATCGCATTTTTCTCTCGTTACTCACAGCTTGCCCAGACTAGATACAGTACGTACGGTCAAGAAGTGCGAGCGGTATATTATGCCACTCGCAACTTCCATCATTTGCTATAAGGTCTTATCTTCACCGTTTGCACTGAGCACAACCCACTGACATTTGCAGTGCATGCATCTACAGAACGTTATTTACCAAGAGAGATGCGGCATTTTTTATTATGTATCCGAGTTTAGAAGTGATATATGATATCTCTCCAGTTTATCCATTAACTTTGCGGAGGCATTTGCCCGGATAAAAATGGTCAACCAGATTAAAATATAATTGAACGTTTTGGCCATTTATCAGCTAGAAGACCAACAACTTAACCGTTAGGTAACTCCTGAGTATTTGTAATCTAAAAGAGAATTACAATAACGAATTCGAAGTGTTCAATTTTATGTGATGTATCCACCAACAAGCCACGACCAATAATCCCACTGAAACTATGAAGTCAAATTTTCGAATCATTGCATATGTTATTGCATCCTGGCATCCGAGCCATCAGAATGTTAATCAGCAGTCGATTCATTTGGCTAGACATACACAAAGACATTCAATTATAAACTAAAACTTGCCTTTAAGGTCAAGTGCAACAGCACACCATCAGTCAGCCAAGTACTTTTGCATACAACTGATCGTTTCCAGCATGCGCATTTGGATCTCGTAGGTCCGTTAGCGGTTTTCAACGGTTGCTCCTACATATCGACGTGTGTCGACCGTTTCATTCGTTGGCCATCAGTTATACACATCCCTGATATCAGTGCCGAAACAGTTGCGAACTATTTCGTTCAGCATTGCATCAGAAACTTTGGTGTACCAAACACCAAATCCAGTCGACGCTTTTGCAGAAACTGAATCGAACACTCGGTACCAATCACATACAGACTACAGCTTACAATCCTTCTTCAAACGGCTTAGTAGATAGATTCCACCACCAGCTCAAAGCCACAATCATGAGTCTCGCGAATTCAGAGCGTTGGTCTGAAACATTACTCTTGATGCTTCTTATCATTCGCACCACCGTGAAAGAAGAACTAGGTTGATGGTGTACATTAGTAAACTCAATTTACCTGGCGAATTCTTGACAGCTTCCGATTCATCGTTAGATATCACAGATCTGCATTGTGTCAGTCGCATACGCAGCTTCCTGAAGGCCTTACCAGCCATCCCATCTCGTCAACATGCTTAAACTTTCTACATCCCAGCTGACTTATATACATGCAAAAATGTGTTTTCAGGTGCCATTCATGTACATCGACCAATTAAACCACCATACAATGGTCCATACGAAGTGCTCAGTAGGCATCCTAAGTACTTCGTAATCGACCGTAATGGCACACAAGAAACTGTTACTATCGATCTTTTGAAAGTTGCCTACGTAAAACCCACATCGGAAACGAACAAAAATGAGCGAGAAGTTACTCCCTTACAGTCAAACATGATGAACACGATTATTCATACCCTTCACTTAAATTGACCAGTATTCCCGATTCTCCTGTTAAACCCCAATTACCTTCATGTATAAAAAAACTGGCTCCAAAATACAAACTCCTTCTGGTCATGTGGTTCACTTTCCTTCAAATATTAATGATAATAAAACATAATGCTTTCTTCAATCATATTTTTCTTGTTCCCGGAACTCTATGGTTGAGTACTATGTTGTTTTCTGCACAACTCTTGTTTGTTTCGATCAGTGTATAGTTTTGACTTTGCACGCGGTTATTGTGAATACAAAATTTCCTGCCTCTCGGATTTGCTATTATCCCTTCCTGTGATATTTGTGCTTGGAATTCTCAATGCCAGTTGCTGGAAATATTGTTTGGCTGCTCTACAAGGACTGATCCATGTGTCAGCCGTGGTCTTTCTCGTATTTACCTACTCTAATTCGGGCATATCACTTTGCCGTAGTTTGATAAGAAACACATCGAGTAATTTCGAATTTTCCATTATGAACGTTCGAACCTTTTCTAAAAGAACTCCACACGTGAGAAATGCACTATTGCGTTCTAATATTTTATCTGGCTACATTTTTTGATTTAAAGGATAAAAATAAACGATTTTCGTCACCATAATGCCGAATAGGCATCTTCCTAATTGTGCAAGTGTGTAAGTGATGGGGATATGAGTACCACAATTTTTTCATAAAATTGCATTCATATGCTTCTTTTTGTTAAATGACGCTACGTACTGCTCCAGAGCTTAGAAAACTTCAGAAATTTCTATAGTAATTCTATATTTATGTATGAGCACCTGAAATGGAAGCAATAAGCTATCGCTGTGATTAATTTTTCCCATGTGAAATTTAGCCTATAGGCTCCTGATTCCACGATAAGATGTCCACGTCACTCTTTAAGAGTTCCTTTATTCAATTAGAAACAGGTACATGGAGGCCTTCTTTTCTTTGTAAATGCAGACAAATATTCATTCGGCATTAGACACATGGCATGTTCATATTTCTATTGCTGAGATGAGAAGTGAATTTCAAATTTGTCACTTGTTGTATGCATTTAAAAAAACGTTTCAACGCTCAGATAATCATAAGAATAATTTTGATTGAAATTAGATAGCGGGTGATCGTTTATTCATGCACAAATGAAAGGAAGTAGGGAACAATATGCGAAGTTATTTATTCACATTTCAATATTTGCATTAATTGTCAGCCGAAAAAATGACTGAATACTCGGAAGCTTCACTTAGTTCAGTAACTGGTAACCCGACTGTTGCCAAAATGTTTGTTTTAGGGACAGCAGGGTTTTACGGTAAGCATTTATCAATGCTGAGGTTAAATAACCATTGAAAACCTAGATACTACTTCTGATCGTTGTGAGCTCACTGGAACAATCAATTGCTTAAGAAATGTACAGTTCACTGGTGAGATAGAATTTCAACTGTTCTCATCAAATGCTTTATAGTAGCTTTTTAAGGCCAAATCACCATTTGCGTTTTCGGTGCTAGCACGAGGAGTGTCCCACAAGGGCGGCGTGAAACCGAGATCATTACGTTAATAAAAATGGTGATAGAGGCGACTGCAACAATTCCTGTGTAATTTCTCTACTGAATGTTGTAGGCAAATTGTTTGCTGAAGTTTTACAGGAATTAACTAATAGTGTTCACATTAAATATCAATGTGGTCTCCTCAAGGGAAGATCAACCGTTTACATGAACTTCTTCCGAAAGCAACTTCAACAAAATTGTTTGTAACAACGTATGCCATAATATGTTGTTTTAATGATTTAGCGAAGCGTACAACTACATCAGGATGAAGTGTTGTTCCAAGCCTGCTGAAAAACGTTATCTATTCCACATTGATATGAATGGTTAGTCCATTTCAACGGTTTCAGTTCAGAAGCCTTTGAAATTTGCCGAGGTGTTAAACAAGGATATGTTCCTGCCCGAACGCTGTTCGGCATTCCGTTTGCTCTGCTGACGCTTTCAGGATTAAAAACGAAGTTACTTAGATACGTGCGCAATGTAATGGCAAGCTATTCAACCGGAACTGTTGAAATCAAAAATAAAGGTAAGAGATATGATAATCCATGAGTTGCTGTTTGCCAACGATGCGTACATTATTTCTCACTCCTTAGAACACCTCCAGTCGTTAATGGACTGTTTTTCTCCGCCATGCAAAGATTCTGGGCTGACAATAATAATCAAAGTTGAATATTATCAGCTTGATCTAGCACATAATTTTACAACCATTGCGGATAACCACGTGCTATTCAAGGAGATTGATAAGCGGATTGACAGTGGAGCTATAATCTTGTCCATTTTAAAGTATTGCGTCTATGGCAATCACAAGTTGACAGTGGAGACAAAAATGATACTACACAACGCTTGCTTACTAAATGCTTTAACGTGCGCAGTAGAACCTAGACCACCAACATAACACACGAACCGAAGCTGAATGCTTTCCATCTACGAAGCATCCGTCGTATCTTGAACATATCTTGGATGGGCAAAGTGACTAACGCCGAAGTGCTTTCCAATGCTTGTCTACAGAGCATGTTCACCCTACTATGGCAACGGTGCTACGGTGGATTTGTCACGTCTACAAAACGGAAAATGGTCCTTTATGAATGATCTTCTCTATGGTGAGGTGGGCATACCGCTCTTGCGGTAATAAAATATTTTGCAAAGTATGAGAGCTCTGGACATTGGTCCTAATTTTCCTGTTGAACTTGCGCTTGACCACTCAATTCGGAGTCACTGTGTTAGGCGTGGTCTACAAGCTGGAAAAAGCGGATATTACTTCCACCTGCTGATCGCAGATCACGCAGTCGGTTTGCAACTGACATCGATCGACTGAGTGCTAACAATTGGTGTGAGCGCTACAATAGAGATTCTTCATTCTGAATCGGACTGTTTTGGTCATTCGAGACGTTGTGGAGCATGGAAACACCATGTGATTATGATGTATATCCACCATCACCATAGACCAAACAATGCAAACAATATCATCACCGACAACAACAGCAAAATCAACAACATAAATCTAGCTTAAATTTCACAGTGGATAGCATATTTTATGTAATCAAAGCTTCATAGTAACAAGTTCAATGTGTTTGAGTTATAAATAGACATTCTACGTCGATCAAATGAATAGAAGACTACAGAAAATTAGTGAATTCGACACACAGTGTCGTGTCTCAACCTTCAAAGATTAGAAGTGGCATCGCCATCTTTAATGCTTGGTGAGATTCCATGAAAATCTGTGTTTGTGCTACTATTTTATGTGTTGTGAATAAAATAATTTATGATTCACATTCATTAGGATTTTTTATTGTAATGCGATTTTATTCTTGGGAAAAGAATATAATTTTCGCTTGATGATACTTTCCCGTTACTAAATATTGAAATATGGAAACCAAACTTTCTAGTTTGTCTCGAATAGAAGAAAAAAGACGAAGTAATTGGTTTAATTCATGTACAGAAATTTTCAGCATTTACGATAATTTGAACAAAAAATTTACAAAAAATTGGTGAACAGGCCCCGAGATCAAGTTACAATTAGTCGACTGAACGATGTTTTTGTCCGTCTGGATTGATGATTTCCACATAAGATCCAGGTTATTAGCAAATGCAGTACCAAACCGTGTTGAGACAAGAATTCCCGGTATCTCGAAAGTTCGATCAAAATTGTGCGTCTAAAATTGGCCGAAGTTGATCCCACAAAAATGATGCATTTGGCCCACAGAATGCGTTAACATTTAACGAGAAAGCGGATAAAATGTGCGCCGAAATTAATTTTGGGCACGACCGATTTGAAGACCCACAAAAAAGAAAAATACGAACAAAGTATTTCGTACTTCGAACTATTTATAGTCTATCGTTACCAGAATTATTTTGATTTTGAAATTTTTCTACACTCATATACACATATACACTTGTACCTATAGTTCAACTGCATGGTTATTTTAAAGTAATTGCTTTTTCAACCATAAAATCTTGAATCTCAAATCTTGAATCTACTCATTAACTATTATGCTTATGGTTTAGTATAACTATTATTTGCGTTTATGATTATTTATTGTTTGAATACACATAAATTCGCACAAAACCATTTTTCAATAAACTCTATTAATCACCGATGCAAAACTTCGCGCCCTACCTCAGGGCACACTTGATTGTTATAATTTTATTACACTTCGGTTGCTACTGACAACAAAAGTGGAAAACTTAAGGGGGTAATCAGTATGAAAACCAATGAAGCGGTGGGTTTATTTTTACCACTTCCGATTTAACGCAGACGATAAACCCGTTTGAACGACTTTTAACAATACTCTTATATGTCCAAAGTGATGTGTTCCTCACATCCCCCAAAATTACACTCCACTACCGGATTCTGGCTGTTTGCCGTCATCAGGTAGAGACAGTAAGATTTAGTGAGCCTTTATATGTCGTTCTCAAAAACTTAAATAGATTTCTATTAATTGGTGGAGCAACGATTATTCTTTTGCAAGAAGTTGGGATAAAGAATTCATTCTTTGTATAATCACCTTGTCATTATTCAAATCTAATTTGTGATTCATGATTCAATGTAAACAACGGAAATAGATGTAGACTACTACTAACACCAATAACAGCTTCTCGCTGTTTGCCGTTATGAGG
Organism: Atriophallophorus winterbourni; assembly: GCA_013407085.1. Taxonomy (NCBI): domain Eukaryota; kingdom Metazoa; phylum Platyhelminthes; class Trematoda; order Plagiorchiida; family Microphallidae; genus Atriophallophorus; species Atriophallophorus winterbourni. The sequence continues at coordinate 6,957 of JACCGJ010023149.1, forward strand.
TCTAGATATTAAGATGAGTTTAACTTAGCATTGAAACAGTAAATAAGTGGTAAACAAAGTTATACATGAATGCCATTGTTACATAAGATTCGTAAACCGAACCACGGAGTTCAGTCACAGGATCACATAGTGATTTCTGGTCAAGAACTCAATGCGCTCATGGATGAGAGAGTAATGTGTTGCTCCCATCCTCAGCACTTACCCACCACTAACAGTTTCTCGCTGTTTGCAGTCATCAGGTGGAGACAGTAAGATTAGTTAAAGTTAGCCTTTCAACAATTGAACTGTGATAAACAAAGTTGTACCTGATTGCCACTGTGGCATAGGGTTCGTACACCGAAAAATGTGTTAAATCACAGAATCACATAGTGATTCTAAGTCACACACTTAAGGAGATTACGGATGACCAAAGTATTATGTTCCTCACATCTCGCGCACTGACACACCACTAACGGTTTCTCGCTGTTTCCGTCATCAGTTGCAGTCTGTAAGATTAGGTTCCATGAGACGTGAATCAGTGTTTAAGTGGTAAATAAAGTTATACTTGAATGACATTGTTACATAGGGTTCGTAAAACGAACTCTGTAGTTCAATCACAGAATCATATATTGATACAAGTTATACAATCCCTCGATCAATGACTTTTGTATTGTTCATGATCATTGTAAGTCCACATTCTTTGCATGCCGAAGGGAAACATTTCAATAGCGACTGAAGATGTTATTGTGAGTGAGCAATAATGGCTGCATCGTCTGCAAACTGCAGATTAAAGATTAGCGCAACCCGTACCTTGGTATATGCTCTCAACCGTTTCAGGTTAAAAAGTTTGCCGTCATTTCGCGTGCGTAGGTAAATACCTTCTGTTCTCATCCAGAAAGCTTGCTTCAGAAACAGAGCAGAGAAAATGCTGAACAGCGTGGGGGCAAGAACACACCCTTGTGTGACAACTCGGCGAATTTCAAATGCTTCTGAAATCCAACATTAACATGGCCTGAGCCCTTCATGTAAGAGTGGAAAAAACTTACTAATTTGAGCAGTCTTGGTTAGCAGCTTATCAGATCAAGCATTTTGAAAAGACCCTCCCTGCTGACCTAGTCGAATGCCTTCGGTAAATCAATAAAAACGGCGTATAATGGCATACAATTTTCTCGACATTTTTCTTGAAATTTTCCCAGGGAGAAGATCATGTCAACGTTTGATCTTCTCATGCGGAAGCTACTTTGAGATTCGGAGTAAACTCATTCAGCTAAAACTTCTAGCCGGATCTGTAAGAACACCATATTACACTGTCATTCATGTAAAACTTTGTTTACCACTTATCCACTGTTTTAAGTTTCACTGCATCTAAACTTACTGATGACGGCAAACAGCCAAAATCGTTTGGGGTGAGTAGGTGTGGGGATGTGAGCAACAAATTACATTGGTCATCCATAGGCGCCTTGAGGGATTGTCCTAGAATTACTATGTGATTCTGCGTTTGAACGCCTTGGTTCTTTGTACGTACCCAATGTAACAGTGGCATTCAAGTATAACTTGTTTATCACTTTTACCCTGTTTCAAGTCTCATTGAATCTAATCTTACTGTCTCCACCTGATGACGGCATACAGCCAGAAACCGTTAGGGGTGTGTAAGTGCTGGGGATTTGAGCAACACATTACTTTGGTCATCCATAAGCGCCTTGCGTGCTTGACCTGGAATCACTATGTGATTCTGAGAAGTAACAGTAATTCCAATTTGGATTGGGGTGGCAAAATTCGGATCACACATGGATAATTTTGTTTGTCCAAGTGTCTATGTAAAACGGGAGCATTGATGAGCGAGTTTCGATTGTATGCCACTGTTTGATAAAATTGCTACGACCAACATGTTAAGTGGCATGAGCCCACACTCATGTAGACTGAGTTTGAACCCATGATTATGAACGAAAATCTCATATGCATTCACCTCCATTTGACTGAGAACTATTTTAAGAATATTAAAAAAATATTGTTAAACAATTTCGAAATATGGATCTTGACACTCACCTACGTCTAAATACATGAAGTTGGGAATTAGAAAATCAATACCTGGAATAAATAAACTACGTGTTGAACAGCAATTCAGGAAATACACTTATCTTCATTGATTTAGCTCCTAGCGATAAGCAGTAGTCGGTCGATCAGTGGCGTTTGCACGCTGACGGAAAGTGAGAACAATATCTACTCTCCCCAATCATAAAGATAACCCGTTACAACGTGCCCTCAAAGTGAGTTCACAACTCACAGGGCCAATGACAAGATCTTGCATATCTCTTTTGCAAACGGTGGATTTCCTGAATACGACCATTTTTTATTTTGTGTATCGTGTGAAAAGACTTCACACTTAGTCTGTGAGAATATCTGAATAATGTGGTTGTTAGCCTCACTATGTACAAATTCGTTCAATCTAATAAAATTTTCTCGTTCAGCTGTTTCTCCATTAAATTGGAATTAATATTGGCCCATCACAATTCAGAGCATTGCATGCTGCATTAATTGTTACCGCCTGGATCAACTTGAGTAGTATCGATAAAGTATCATTTCTTGTTCTAAATCCCAACTATCCGATGAGCAATTGCATCATTAATATTGTAACCATCTTATGTGAAAATAAAATTTCCGTGTAATGTCAGACAGGAAAATTCCATAATCGTAAAACGCCGTACTTTAAGGGTTAGTGAAGGAAATATATTTACAGAGGCTTCAAAGTCTAACTATGTATTAAACTTGTTTAGGCTATTTGCACTAAGTATGACAGTCGGCCGGCAAAAAATTTTCCTAGCTCTGACATTGACAGAATGCAACTGTCTCGCCATCAGGTTTAATGGAAAAACCTTCTGGCAGACTTGACGGCATTTTAACACTATACGCCACAATTATGTTAACTAAAATATTTATCAACAACTTTCGTTTCTTTATTGCAAAATTTGGTATAAACAGTCAAGTTACGTTTGGGTAAATTAGATTGTGGGTATTTATTCATGAAAGTGGGTTCAAATTTCAAATTGTCTTAATTAATTGGTAAAAACATTTAATGAAAAAATGTTATTAGGACTTATAAATGGTTAATCTAGCCTAATAATATCTTACTTTCTGGAATTCATTGAGATAATTTCGAATGAAACATTTCCAGATCCATAAACATACAACTCTAAAATTTGTTTTGTCTAAGTCTATATGAGCCTATCGTCGTGCAATCATTTGAGTGGTCTATCAGATTATACCGGCAACAAAGCAACAATATTAATTTTCTTTAATATTTCTTAATTTTTGAATTTTTCCCAGAAGATTCCGAGCGAGATTTTGCAATGATGAATTCATTTGTCATGCTTCGTTGGATACAAGGTATATTTTATGTGAAAACCTTCGAAGAAAATTCTTAAAAGAAAACGTAAAATCAAATATGACATACAGAAATAATCATATTAATATCCCATTTATCTGAAATCTCATAAGAGATAACGTACCTCACCGTTATGGTTACTTCCGCAATTGTTTGCTAATTAACGAGAATATAGATGCTGTTCAGAAAAATCTGTATTAGCGTGCAGCTGCATTGAACATCCCAAGACAATCTCGTTTTGTTTGCACCCATTAGGTATAAACAAAACCATCAGGATGCGTATGTCAGGAAATTTTCAAGTATGCAGAAGTTATAAACCATAGTTTGGATTATAATTATAAACCGCTTATCTCTAACCAATTTTGTCGAATACAAATAGAACGAAAACATGTTGAAAATTACGTTTACTACAATTTTGATGGGTCAGAGTTAAGATTTTCAGAATCTTCGAAAATTATTGGGTTTTTCTGAAAAGCAAACGCCATTGAAAGTTGTCCAAATGCATCCATATGTGACAAGGCCAAGATAACTGACACAAATAGTGTTTCAAGATTCAAGATTTATGGTAAAAAAACAAATAGCTGTAAAATGCCATAAGATGTATTTATAAAAGTTAAACAAATCGTTACTTTAATGTTTGCGTCCATGTGCTTCAAAGAAGGAGCAAATATAAATCGAATTTTGAAATGAAGAAAGGAAATTTCGATCGGAAATATTAGTTTGGGCAATTTGTTTGTTCAGATATGCATGTAAAGAGGAACCAATAGGGGATTTTAGTAAACTGGACCAACATAGTATTATTCAATGGTCGACTTCCTGTTTTCAACTCAATATAGAGTACATCTTTCGGAATAAACCCCTTTTTCATTCTACAGACATGACCAAGCATCCGTGGGTGGCGACACAATAAATAAAACTACGACTATTCCATATACAAATTCCGGCTTACCGAAACTCATCTTGTTATCCTCGCGTTGTGGTTTGGAAAAAATGAACGTGGAAAGCTCTTTTAAGTTCAAAAAATAGTTGGTTCCATCTTAATTCCAGCTCAATTTTTCACTTTCCATGAACTTTGTTTCTATTAAGGAATGAGACGGATT
>JACCGJ010023153.1:0-25436 GCA_013407085.1 Atriophallophorus winterbourni
TTATCAAGTTTTTTGTGTCATAGTTTTCCCGTGATATTTTTTGTTTGTTCTTTAAATTGAAAATAACATTTAAACTAAATGTTAAATATGTGAGAGTTTTCTTTCCCGAACATTTTTCCTTTGTTCAACTGCACTTCGGCTTCCGCACATTTTGATTTGTCCGTTACCCGTGTTTACCGTTATTGGAAAACGGTAATTTTTTGTGCTCTCAACTGAGCTGTTTGACTCCCGTTTATTGGACACTGGGTTTGCATTGAAACCCGTATTCGATTACCGTTGAGTTTTGTTATATTTTGCTTGTTAATCGTCTTTGTCAACATAGTACAGCGGTGGCTATTTGACGTCATTGTTCTGATTTGGGATCGATTCGTAAACGCCTCGTCACTGCGGTAGAAGATTCTCCGTGGCGAGCGAGCAGGCGCCACAGCGAGGGGCCGCCTGGAAAGAAACGAGGCCAAAGGGACGAGGGGGGGCGATGACACAACGAAGAAGAGAAGAAGGAAGAAAGAAGGAAGAAGAAGAAGTAGAAGCCGTACGAGAAGAAGAAAGAAGAAGAAGAGAAGAAGAAGAAGAAGAAGAAGAAGAAGAGAAGAATGGAAAAGAAGAAGAAGAAGAAGCGAAGAAGACGAAGAAAGAAGAAAGAGAGAAGAAGAAGAAGAAGAAAAGAAATGACAAGCGAAGAAGAAGATAGAAGATAGAAGAAGAGAAGATAGAAGAGAAGAAGAAGAAGATAGAAAAGGGTGGGGGAAAGAAGAAGAAGAAGAAGAAGAAGAAAGAAGAAGAAGAAGAAGAAGAAGAAGCAGAAGAAGAAGCAAGAAGAAGAAGAAGAAGAAGAGAGAAGAAGAAGAAGAAGAAGAAGAAGGAAGTAAGAAGATATAGAAGAAGAAGAAGAAGAAGAAGAAGAAGATAGAAGAAGAGAAGAAGGAAGAAGGAAGAAAAGAAGAAGAGAAGAAAAGAAGAAGAAGAAGAATAATAATAAAATAATAATAATAATAATAAGAATAATATTAATGATAATAATAATAATAATAATAATAATAATAATAGTAATAATAATAATAATATTAATAATAATAATAATATAGCCTTTGCCCACGCGCGTTTCACGTTTTACCTTGGTTATCTCGCAGTCAAAATTGCTCACAATCCACTACACTACTATAAAATCTAGTTTCCTGTATTCTCCAATCACAGATCCTTACTAACGTTACGCGTATCAATTGATTCATATTCACTTTTCTCAAATGGAGATTATAAATTCCGGCGCATTAATTATTATTTGGTTGCAACAATACAGAACAAAGTAATCCACGTAAAGCAGCTTGAAACAAACAGGAATAAACTGTAAACATCCTCAGATAAAGAATTTCCTCTTCATAAACCGTCTAAGTTTTATGCAATTTAGACTTCAGATATTCTCTCGCATTTAGATTGCAATCAGTAGGCAAAAACCATGATCAATCACAAGGTCTGATGATCTGAAAACACAGTACATAGAGATATTACTAGCTTTATTGTAACCATACTTTATATAACACAGTTGTAAGTGACCTATTTCATTTATTTAGAATTCAACGTACTTCCTCAGAATTACCGATGTACGTTTGCGATGTTAGTGTTGCTTCTTGTTCCACGTGATTGTCTGAGAAACAGCTTGAGTAATTTCATAACCAAGACGATAAATATTTATGTACTTATCTACTGATAATGCAATTAATGCACGGTAATTTCTTCGCCACATTATATATGGCAGCAGAAATTTTTAGATTAGAAATAAGTTGAACTAAACTTGGTTTTATTTTCCACGCTCTGCTTAACAATCTATTTTCAAATAGTTTTTTTCCTGATTGGGCTGTAAATTGCCAATCAATTTATCGCATTATACACCGTTTTTGTATATCAGAGTGATTAATCTACTTTTCCTGTCAATAGCAACCTTGCTACAACTCCGTGACAGGTTAAAAGATCAGAGAAGGGTAACAATAGAGCATGGGCGCAATGCTTTAGGAGGGAAGGTAATATTTCATCAGCACGCGGTGATATTTTGTAATTAACACGAGTAGCCTTACTAGGAAACCCTCGGGTTTCACTGTGATCTTAATACAGGCATACCATAACATAGGCGCACGTTAGGGTAGAACACTGTATAGTTAAATTGAGCGAGTTCGTTGGCGGCTTTGAGAGCAGAAGATGTAGTTCCAGTAGAAGTGAGTAAAGCGGAAACGCCTGGATTTATCCTCGCCTTTCTGTTCACACTTTAGAAGTGGAGCTTCAGGCTTCGTTCAATTTTATCCATTAGATTGATTTTATAATCTCCTTTGTCTTCCTGGACAAGTTTAACAACTTTATTCCTCAAAAAATGGTAAGATTTTAAGGATTTGGTAATTGCCTGCCGTATGTGACGTCTCCAGGCACAGTTTCTCACCTTTATCCATTTCAGTGTTTGACTCCGGATTACAATTTTGGATCATTTTTTTAGTTTTTTCAAAACATCCTTAGAGTAAAGTTCAATTCGTTGGTTGACTTTCGGAAGTATCGATGACCAGCATTGTTGGACATCAGTGTTAATTGGTGCTTAATCGGTGACTTCTTGAGATGCCTTTGATAATGAAACCGCATCAATTTTTTACTAAATTTTGAGCATCACTAGCTCTTTCGCTTCATATATATAGTCGATAACAATGACTACATGTTCACTCATTTCCAAGTGGTGCTTCATAACGTCTATCCTCAATGGAATTTTCCCCGCTTGTGAGAACAAGATCGAATATAGACGGTGCATTTGTGCCTCTGAAGTGAGTGCTGCTTGTGATGTGATTAAACAAAGGAATTTCATTGAACATTTCGTAGAATAAATGATCAAGAGAATTCACTGGTGGAATCTCTCTTCTTGGTTACTTCTGGATATTAAAGTCACCAATTGCAACATGAACATTTGAATTTATTTTACTTACATCTTATTGTTTGGATCTGCTGCTATTTTGTTTTACTGAAATAACCAAGTTTATTCGTCTTCGTGACTATTTCTGTGTTTTTTGCCGTTCCCCAGCCACTTGAAGTTGCGATCCTTCGTTGTTATTGAAACTGTTGAATATTCCTGTTATTTTGGATTTAGTGCGAAGCAGAATAATTGAGGTTTGACATTTTTATTGTAGTACTATTTAGATTCATCTCACATATTGTCTTGTTAATATTTTAGTGGGCTTCAACGCGTAAATCAACCGTTGCGTAGACACATTGGTGTTTACATCTTCAGTGAATTCTTTGACTTTCGACTCTATTTTTCTACGGACCGTGAGTCTGTTACACCAATGATCCGGACATTGTTTTGATATGGCAAAACAGCCAGCTGAGTATTCTCAAGTAAACCAGCATTGTATGCTTTATATGCTGACAGAGGTGGGTAAATCACAGCAAAAACACTGTTTTCACTGGTTACTAGTTCAAGTGAACACCAAAGTGTATCATCCAGTATCAAATCATTATCCGTGATTTTTTTGTACGTGAGGTGTAGATCATAGTAAATTGCAACACCTCCTTCACAGTTCATACGAACACCATGAAGAAGAAACATGATTGAAATGAAACTTTACTTCTCAGCTAAATGCTGGTTAAACCTGCATTCAGTTACGGCTATCAGGAGTTGTGTATATTTTTGACGAAGCTCGATAGTCTCAGGTAACTAATTTATCGAGCATTGTGAGTTTGCGTACAAAATGTTGGTTTTTTTCTATTTTTCTTGCATGAGTGCCACCGCAGGAACCTAGTTCTAAAATCTTTAAAAAGAAGACCACCGATTAACAATTTCCGTGCGCGACAACTAATGGAACGACATAATCAGCAGTGGCTACAATTCACGATTGATGATGCATGCTAACGACTCAAGATATATTCTAACGTTATCCGGAATGAAATGCGGCGCTAACGCCATCGCGATAACGACCAGAAAAACCTAACTAAACAAAACTGGAAAACAAACTCCGAATTATTACTTCACACCAAGATATCACCAGCGGCGAACCTTGGGTCAAGAACCTGTCTGACAGACCCCTGACAGAGAACGAACAACGGATTCTCCTACGTGGCCTCAACTTCAATTCAAAAGACGCCAATCATAATGAATTCGTATCTAATTTAGATTCAATACTGGAATCCGGAACTTTGACAGAAGACGCACAAGAAGAAGTCCACCAACGAATTGTACCTGTACTCACATGGAACATGGAACATAACACACCCAATAAACAGGAAACCAAAGCTTAGAACAGATTAAAAAACAAGACCTACTGTGAGAGACATGTTAAGTGTCATGTAGCTTTGAAATTCTTGTTTTTTTCTTTCTACTTCCGACTTTTATAAAATACTGATTTTTGTGACTTGAATTTGGTTTTGTTTATTATTTATTTACAATTAAGATGTTAAACCTTGCTTTTTGTAATTGTCTTATTGGAAATCTTCTTTTCACATATTTGGTGAACCTTTTGTTTTATTTCATTATTTATGCAATTGTCGGACATTGTTGTTGAATTTGGTTGCCATTTTGGGCACTTGGATTTTGACACCAATTTGGGTGTCTAGTATTTGATAGACGTTTTTGACGGTAATTTTATCCTTTTGCATTTATAATTTGGCAGTCTATCTTGTCAGCATTGGCTGAATTTATTGTTGTCACTTGGAACGGTTAAGCATTTTGGCTCACATCATTTGTACAATCAGGTACAGTTGAGGTTTGTCCATTGTTATTGTCTATTAATCTTGTTAATAGAACCGTAGTAAACTCGAATCATTGTTTTGAATTGTCGAACTAAGAAACGGGTGGTCTACGCGTTAAACAGCGACTTTAGTCGTTACACCGACAATGAAAGAACGACAGTGGTAGTGAACAAGGCAGATGATATCGAGATGGCTGAATAGCTATTTCAGGATACAACAACATACAGAAAAATGAACGATGACCTGATTAAACGACTTGAAAAAAAATCAAGGCACCTTTGAACAAATTGAAAATTATGGGACAACTGAATGGAATGTAGGAAACAAGAATAAAACCAGAAGACTCAACTATACCTTCGTTAAGTTTCGGACTCCTTCTATGATTGTTTGGTATTATATAACTAATCAAACTAGTCGTTTCTTAACGTTGGTAGCGAATTGCTTGACGTTCGTACACGAATACATGATACCATGCAAGTGGATACGTGTTGCTACCCGATCTAATCCTGTTTGCTGCTTTGGAATTCCAGGTTAACGACCCAAACGTTCTACTAAAACCCTCGATTTGTGTCCTGAATTTGTTAATCTACAGCGCACCGAGCAGGCTGAATTTAAGCGTGTCAGTAGTAAACTAACTTTAATGGATCCACAACGAGAGTTAAACATCATTCTTCGTTGGTTTTCTAGTTGGAAAAGACTTGTACGCTTAATTTCGTGTCTGGAAGAAACTCAAGAAAACAAATGCCTGGAGGCTGGTGCGGCGGCGCAAATAGGGCCAGATCGGACTTCTTGAAGGGCCAGGAACAAAGCTGGAGGACGTGTTGAGTCTACGTTTGGCAAACGTTTTCACATTAAAAAGGCACAGATTTCCAGTGATAGCAATGCGATGTGGCGTGTGTGGCGCGATAAAGGCACTTGCTGTTTTTCTTGCGTGTTTTGGTTAAGATTGGAGTAGTTTGATAGGGAGGAGTGTGAGATGCAACTTTATGACATTCTTCCTTTTCCTTCGTCTTTACCTTATATTTTAAAACAATTTCCAGAATCTAAATTTTGTTGATTATATTTTCCGGTATTTTATATTTATGCTGTATTTGATGAAAAACATTTCTTTTGTTATTAAAAACTTGCTATTGTAAATCCTTCATTTATACTCCTTTGGTCAATTATTTGTTTTAATTGTTCGTTTCGGCCATTGTCGGTCATTGTTGTTGAATTTGGTCGCCATTTTGAACACTTTAAATTGGCTTGCATTTTGACACCACTTTTGGGTGTCTTGTCTTTGATAGACATTTTGGACGACAATTTTGGTAACTCCTTTCATTCTATTTATATCTCAGGTCGTCATTGAACTTGTTTGCACTTGATATAATTGATTCTGGAGTATTTTGTCTCCTGTTTGCTGTACGTTCCTTTACAAATGAGGTTTAAATAATTATTGTTGTTGTAATTGTTGCTAATTACAGTACCGTATAACATCCGAATTGTGGTTTTGAATTTGTCGAACTAAGTAACGGGTGGAATACGCGTTACTCACGCACGAAACGTTACAAGGAGGAACCAATCAGTTAGTTTCGTTCAAAACTCAGGTTTAGAATGAATTTGGCGGGCGATGTAAATGACGAAATTTTTGTGTAAAATTCCTTTTTATTTTCTGTTTAAACAATTCGATTCTTCCTTATTCTGAACAGTTGTTATCTTCCATTGTTTTTATGTATACATTTTCCTTATCCACTTTTACACTCCATTTTTTATTGAAGAAATTCATATTGCTCAGCTGCAATTAAATTCCACATCTTTCGCACGTAGTATTTAGTGAATACAGCAACGATTGTTTACCATTGTATTGGTAATTTTATCCCTTGACATTAATAGGTTGGCAGTCTATCTTCTCAGCATTAGCTCAATTTATTGTTGTCATTTGGAACATTTGCGTATTTTTCGCTCACATCATTGGTACAATCCGGTACACTCAGAGTTTGTCCATTGTTGTTGTTTATTAATTTTGTTAATATTACCGTAGTAAATCCGAATCGTTGTCTTGAATTTGTCGAAATAAGAGACGGGTGGTCTACGCGTTAACTAATGAATTTTCTCGATACATTACATACTCATTAGTCAAGGTCTCATTACATGTTACGTGCAGGTGTAATTCGCAATGGGTACATTTAACAGAGGCACTATCACTGCTTACCGGATACAGGCATTTGTCGCAGAGGTCAAGTTGATACCATGTTGCTGTCGAGGGAACAGTAATCGCAGAAACAGATTGATCGATCGATTTTTTTGTCTGTTTTGAATCTCGTGACGCGGTCATACGTCAGTGGCCTGAAATGAGTAGGCCATTTGAAACTTCACCAACAGCAACGCCTATTCGAAGAAGCGCAAGCCCGTTCGATACAGATACTTCTGAAAAATTTATGTGTCATTTTTGAAGACAAGAAGATTCTTGTACAAAACCCAGCGGTGGATGCAATCATCAACAGCATCCCCGAATTCAATTACGACCCAGAAAGCGGTTTCCCCTCCGAACCTTGGTTAAAGAGATTAAAAGATATTTTTCATTCCGACCTCAACAACGCAGTTTATCAAATTCATTTTGCCAAAACCCCCAAGTGCTTTCACTTTTGACCAGATTGTACAAATGTTAGAAGAAATCTTTTGCCAACAGACTTTTTTGTTTAACAGACGATATAACTGCATGAAATTGGTCAAGGAGAATTGCGATGATTTTGTGACTTATGCAGGAAACGTTAACATATCATTTGAAAGGTTCAAGTTAAAAGATTTGTCTAAAGACTAATTTCGATCACTGATATTTGTATGTGGCTTGATATCAGAGAAGGATTAAGAGATTCGCACGAGACTACTGTCGCGACTTGATCAAGATCTGAACATCAACGTGATGTCAATGATAACCGAATGACAGAGACAGCTAGATTCGAAGCGTGACACTGCGCTTGTCGAACAAAACCCACGCCAGAATGAGCCAGTGGTGTTGGCCGTCAAGCACCAAAGTAGCCGGCAAAATGATCATTGTGTCGTTCAAGACGCAAAGCCCCCATCCATGTGTTGCCAATGTGACGAATGGCACTTTGTGCGTTATTGCCCATTCAAGAAGCACCGATGCCAAAAGTCCAACAGAAAGGGTCATAACGAAAACTACTGCCGCACAAACCACTTAAAGAAATCAGTGTTCCATGATCCCTATCCTGTCTTCGCCACCTTCAAAACCCCATAAGATCGCAATTTAGCGAAAGAAGAGCCGCCTCAATTCAATCCCGCGGAATGAAAGCCATAAATGTGGGCCTATGGAAAACGTGTTTCAGTAACCACACCACAACCAAGCTTAAACCGGGAGGTGTTAGGTGGGCACCCTCTGTTGTAAAGACAGCGAACAAACTATCGATTAATCACCAATCAATGTCGATGGTGAGTTCAAATTATGATTTTCAATCACTGTGTCATTCACGCATTCGCACACTTGTGATATTCTTTGCATTCGGTGAATAGACGTGTTTATCAACGGTTGTGTTCTCTCTTACCACACGACTGAGCCAACAATAGAAAACAACAGACATGGTCGGAAGTACTACAATTTTTGGAATGGTATAAATCTAAAATTATTCCGAGAAGATATGACCAAAAGTCTCATAGCAACAAAAATGCGACCACACTTCAGTAAGCGTTAGGGCTGTATGGTTGCAGCACGGCATAGACTGTACAGAAAAAAGCTGATGATTTGAATACATTCTTCTGCAACGTTCATCGGCGTGTTTCAGGTAACCGTTTAGAAACTAAGAAGGGCCGCGCACCTCTTTATAGCTCTTTGAATTCTAATCAAGATTCGAGTTTCAAGATGCATGATTTATTATTGAAAATGCAATTAAATTACCAATAAACGTAGAGTCAAACTATAAGTACAAATATATATATATATATATATATATATATATATATATATATATAGTTTAAGACGAGATAGTTTATCAAGAGTTAGAGGCAAAATTTGGATTACCTCTCATATAATCGTTAGGTTTCGATTTGATATAGATAAAATGTTTGAGCTTACCAAATTGACAGGTAGGGAAGTCGAAACAAAGCCCACACGCACTGAATAAAAATACTCGGAATCTACCGCAAATCCAGACACCCATTTCCTTTACTTACAAGGTGTACTACAAGAATTTGTGCCGAGGTGGAATGGATAGGTAAAACCAAGTTCATGTCCGATCTGAATTATCTTAGAATTTCGCATATTCACTGGCAGTTTATTTTCGGATGACCAGTTGTTCCAATTATTCAAATCGTGTAGTAGCAAAATACAATCATCAGCTTTGCCTAATGATAGGCCGTCCACACGAACACTGATGTGTTTGTTGCTGATGTTATAACTCAATAATTCAAATAGTCTTCGAAAAATATCGTGTTTCGTTCGCTTGTTCAAGAGTAAATTATTATCAAATGTATCGAATGCTTTAGGAATGTCCAGGTCGCACGCATGAATACAGCACTTCGCATCTACAACTTTCGTCGAGTCGTTTATGGTTGTCAAACAATTTGTTAGAAGAGAGCGAATTCTGCGAAATAGGTGTTCGGCAACTGTCAAAAGTTCGTTCATTTCCAGATGTTGCACTATCTCTGCGGTTATTATTCGCTCAAAAACTGTTGATACTGAAGACAGCAGTGTCACCGGCCCATAATTTTTAAATTCAGAACGACAATCACCTTTGTAAATAGGTATTATTTGTTCCAGTTTCCAGTCTTTTGGCACCACACCAGCTTCCAGCAAATTATTTAACATACAGGATAGAGGTTCAGATAGCTGCGCATGGCAGCTTTTGAGTTATATCTTATGGTCCTGAAGCTATCTTTACTTTCAATTTTCGTAAGTGCTGCGATACCACTCAAGTTTATTCGGTCAAATTGAATGATCGGTTCCTTATAATTCTCCTTGGATATCGGCGCACAAACTGCGTCCTGAATGACAGTAAATGGTCATCATATTTCTGTCGCAGCTGGATAAAACAAAATCGGCTGTCCCTGGCGATAGAAATTCGGCTATTGTAGTATAGAGTATACTAACAGATGATTATAAACTAGCTGCGATAGTAGACATGCAATAAAAAGCGTGCCATTTCGGATGTACGCAACTAGAGATCGGTAAGCCTGATAAGCATTCTTTGTAAGTGCTTGAAGAAAATCATTTGGCGCCAGATATGTAAACATTTCGTAGCCAATTCCTTATGATAAGATGCCAATCACGGATTCTGGAAATGAATGTCCCGCCTCACAAATCTTCTGAGCTTTCTTGATTAAGTAACATTACGGCTCGCAGCGCCGCCTGCGGTGGCTTGGACATGTCTATAGAATGGAAAATGGTCGTATTCCGAAAGATCTACACTACGTCAAACAAGGGTGTGTTCTTGCTCAAACACTGTTCGGCATTTTCTTTGCTCTGCTTCTAAAGCACGCTTTTAGGACGCGAACAGAAGGCATTTACATACGCACGCGAAGTGATGGCAAGCTTTTCAACCTGAACCGTTTGAGAGCACAAACCAAAGTACGGGATGTGATAATCCGTGACCTGTTGTTTGCCGAAGATGCAGCCTTTATTGCTCACTCCCAAGAGAACCTACAGTCGCTAATGGACTGTTTTTCGTCGGCATGCAAAGACTTTGGTCTAACAATCAGCATGAGCAAGACCAAAGTCCTTGGTCAAGGGACTGTATCGCCACCAATCATCACTGTTGGAAACTGTCAGCTTGAACCAGTTCATCATTTCACATATCTTGGTTCAACCATTGCGGATAACCTCTCTCTAGACACGGAGATTGATAAGCGGATTGGCAGAGCAGCTGTCATTCTGTCTCGATTGAACTCTCGTGTTTGGGGTAACCGCAAGCTGACTGTAAAGACAAAGATGATGGTATACAGCGCGTGGGTACTAAATGCTTTACTATACAGCAGTAAAACCTGGGCCACCCACGCAAGACACGAACGGAAGCTGAATGCTTTCCATCTACGAAGCATCCGTCGTATCTTGAACATATCGTGGATGGACAGAGTGACCAATACTGAAGTGCTTTCAAAAGCTGGTCTACAGAGAATGTTCACCCTATCACGTCAGCGCCGCCTGCGGTGGCTTGGTCATATCTATAGAATGGAGAATGGAAAGATCTACTCTACGGTGAGTTGCAATTAGGAAGTCGACCATTGGGCAGACCGCACTTGCGGTACAAAGATGTTTGCAAAAGAGATATGAAAGCTCTTGACATTGACCCCGCAAGCTGGGAAGAACTTGCTCTTGACCGCTCACTTTGCAGGCATTGTGTAAAGCGTCGTCTGCAAGCCGCGGAGGAGCAAATACAGCTCTTGGCTGCTGAACGCAGATCATGCTGCCGGCGTGCAACTGATGCAATACAACAGAGTTCTGACTATCGTTGCAAGCGCTGCGCGAGAGATTATTCCTCCCGAATCGGATTGTTTAGTCATTCAAAAAGCTGCAAAACATGAAATTCATGCGATGTGATTTACATCCATGGTCGACATCGACCGACGGAGGCCAACAACAACGGCTGGATGAAGAGAGAGTAGTCGCAGTATGCTACTTCGATTTTCAAAAGTCCTTTGACTCAGTGAACAATAGATGCCTTCTGCACATGCTAAGGATGTTTGGCGTCGCAGGTAAACTACATCGATGGTTAGACAGCTTCTTAACCAATCGTACAAACTACGTAAGAAACGCAGGGAAGTGCTCGGAGGAATTAGTGATACCCAGTGGATTGCCTCAATGCCTAGTGCTTCGTCAACTAATTTTTCTTAATTTTGTCAACGACCCGGCAGCCTGCCTGTGTTCACGTTGCTTCCAGTTCGATGAGGATGATACGATCCTACGAACCGAGAGTAGAGATACGCCTGCCTCTAATTTATTAACAGAAATCGATAGGAAAAACATATTGGACTTGCGTTCTGACGACTGATTTGGCGACAACACAACTAGAAGTCTCCGGAGAAAATAACAGAATAGCTGCGACTCAGCCAGTGAAGGTTCTCGGTGTTGCTATCACAGGAGTTTTTATGTGGGCTTCTCAATTTGCAGCAAACAAGGCTCGCAGAGAATTGATGAGACTGTGCTCATCCTCATGTACAAGGTAGTCGTGTTGAATCGGAATATTGTTTTCAATCCTGTCGACCATACTTGAAAAAAATATCGCATGTCTCGAAAGTGTTAGCGCCTCGACTAGGATGATTGGGAGTCAGTCAGGTAAAACCAATAAGGCAAAACTTAGGGACCAAAAACTTTTCTCACTTAAGAGACGGTGGCTTTGAGGCCACCTAATAAAAGAATTTAGGATTCTAACGGTTCTCACGGGTGACAATTATACTAAATTACTGAAACCTGCTCCAAAATTAGCTACGAGGCGTAATTCAATGAAACTTCTTAAGAGTAGACCCAGGCTGCTGGTACGTGTGCACCTTTTCATCAACGGTGTGGTCAACCACCGAAATAAGCTCCCAGATAGTTTAATAAATCTCCACAACGTGTTAAGCTTCAAGAGGAAATTAGACGGTAGAAATGGTATAACATATTTTCAAACATTGTCTAAGCAAAAATTGAGAAAAACAATAAAAACACAATTATATATTGTCCTTTTTCTCTATCTTATATCTGTCCGGGCACGAGAATCCTGACAGATGTTTAGCCCACATGCAGAATATGACTGTGCTGAACTTTTGCTCAATCAGTCTAGTGAATTCATACATCATACATTGTTCACGCGTATCATTGCAATGTTTCCTGAATCGGAAACCTTCTTCTTCTTCTTTTGAATAGACGGCAGGAGGACTACAGTCCGTGGAAGCCGCTTCACCTCCCGGGTCTGTGCTACCTCAGCGTAGATTCCTCACGAGGAGTTACTGAGCTGAAAGAGTAGGCGAATCGCGCAGGATAGCGGGAAGTTCACCGTCCAATATGCGTTTAAACTGCTCTTCGGTGACTGCCACAATTGCATCAGCGGAGAGTGCATTCCAAATATTGACCACTCTGGTCGACAGAGTAAACAATGGCTTCAGGTGTTCCGTTCGGCGCTTCTGCAACTTCAGCGAATGACCTCTAGTTCTGGAGTCCGTGGATACCGAAAAGAATTGTTGAAGTTCCGTTCCGTAATATCCAAGTAGGATTCTACGCGTGACCAGTAAATCATATCGCATTCTTCGATATTCCAGTGGGAAAAGTTTGAGTTCCCGCAATCGGTCGTCATAGGGAATACGAAACATACCCCTCACGCACTTGGTAGCCCTCATTTGGACTTTCTCCAGACGATCCTTCTCCCCTTTGGTTAACGGATAGTTCACGGGAAGCCCAAATTCCAATATTGGTCTGACGTGAGAGCTATACAGAACTTGAAAAACTTTGGGATTTATCTCTAAGAAGGATCGTCTCAATGCCCACCACATGCGGCTGGCAGAACCGACCTTTCTGGCAGTATCCTCCGCAGTTTTGAGGGATGAAGTTACCATCACCCCCAAATCTCGCTCTACACCAACTATCCTGAGACCATGGCCCTCCAACTGATATGCATGTCGCATGTTGTTGCTCCCGATGAGCATGATAGCACACTACTTTTCGTTAATCGGGAGCATCCATCTGTCAGTCCAACTCCGAAGTGCATTCAAATCATCTTGCAAGTGGGAAGCGTCAGCGGCCGTCGTGACAGAAGCCCACACCTTCAGATCATCTGCAAATAAGAGACAACCACTGTTCAGAATACCGGGAAGGTCACTCACATAGAGTTTGAACAAGGTTGGCCCCAGAGCGGATCCTTGTGGTACACCGGAAGTTGGGATAAAGGATGCAGATCTGGCCCCATTTACTCCAACGAGACTTCGCTTTCCGATAAGAAAATCCTCAATCCGATGAAGTCGATGAAGACTACATCAACTGGCAAACCAGCGTCAAGGCTTCTGCACCAATGTTCTCGGGCGGTCAGTAGATTGGAGATAAATGAGCGGCCTTCCGTGAAGCCGTGTTGGGCATTCGAACATTGTTGGGTCTCGCGCAAATACTGTTCTATCTTATCCTTTACAATCCGTTCCAGCAATTTGCCTACGACAGACGTAAGTGTAACAGGACGGTAATTTACAGGGTCTGATAAACTCCCACCTTTGAACATCGGCTTTACTATACCCATTTTCCAATCCTCTGGTACACGTCCCGAATCGATTGAAATTTGGAATAAAGCGGCTAAAGGTGAACTGATGATCCTTGATAAAGGTTTTAATATGGCAGGGTGAATACCATCAGGACCTGGAGATGTCTGTACCTTTAGATGTTCGATGAGGATTCGTACCATGTCAGACGTGATCTCAAAATTGGCCATTAATTCCGTCGGCGATATTTGTTTGCAGGATATGGTAGGCTCTATTGCGTAAACTGATTGGTATTGCGATGCAAACACCTCAGCTTTCCCAGTGTCAGTCTCTATAACCTCCCGTTCCAAATTTTTGAGAGAAGGTACGGGGTTCGATGATTTGACCCGTCGCCGAATGTAAGCAAATAATCGTTCAGGATTATATTTTGAAGAATTTGCTAATTGAAGCTCGAATCGACTTCTTTTATCCTTCTTCAATTTTGAGCAAAGATTCCGTACATCCCGATATTCTCTCACCGTGTACTTCTTCTTCTTCTTCTTCTTCTTCTTCTGAATAGACGGCAGGAGGACTACAGTATCAATATCAAAGTGCCCGGTGATCAATACCATATCCTGGACAAGAAATTTGGCGCGTGATTATCTTTTAGCCACGTTCAGCAATGTGAAATTTGAACTTGGACTTGAGAGAACGGGCCAGGGACCGAACATGACCTTGAAAGTATCACCGTGAGGTATAACATCTACGCGCAGATTATTTTACGCGTAATTTTAAATTGGTTATATCTATTCAGTCTTTCGAGAATATTTTGTGAATTGGATAATTGGATTGGATTGGTTGGATAATTGGATCCATCAAATTTTCCAATCAAAATTTCAGATTTTATTGTTAGATTAAAAATAAACATGAAAAGTTATTTTGCACGCCTAAAGTCCCTAGATCTTTTTTCACTTACGCGCCGTCGTTTGAGAGGTGACTTAATTGAAACCTTTAAGATCTTGAAGGGGTTAAGTGGCGTTAGCATGACCGACTTCTTTGCCTTAAGTCCCGAGCTGGGTACCCGGGGCCATTCACTCAAACTTGCTAAGGAGCGATGTCGGCTAGACTCCAGGAAACACTTTTTCAGCCTCAGGGTGGTAAATTTCTGGAACCGGCTTCCAGAAGAACTAATATCCTGCAGTACCGTGTCTAGTTTTAAGCAGGGGTTGGACCGCAACTGGGGTAAGTTGTTTCCTGAATACTCGCCTTAATTGCTTTACAAGCTTAGGTTTTTTCATTTTTTAGCGTTATCCCGTAAATATACTGAGGGCTAGAGTTCTGTGTTTTTTAATTTTTCATTATACACAATGCTACTTCAGCTAACCTCTCACCGTGCTGGTGAAGAGAAACTGCTTTTTCTTTTTCCAGCATCGGCTATAACGCGGTGCTTCCTAAGTTCAACCCGGATAATCTCTTGGCTTCGCGACCGGCGA
This sequence comes from Atriophallophorus winterbourni, assembly GCA_013407085.1. Taxonomy (NCBI): domain Eukaryota; kingdom Metazoa; phylum Platyhelminthes; class Trematoda; order Plagiorchiida; family Microphallidae; genus Atriophallophorus; species Atriophallophorus winterbourni. The sequence continues at coordinate 15,336 of JACCGJ010023153.1, forward strand.
AGATTTCAAACAGACAAAAAGAATATACGTTTTGGCAGTGGTGGGTGCTTCTCTGCAGCTTTCCACCGAAAGAAATTCTGGACGCTCGATTGGCTTGTTAGCCACATACTGTCCTGTGGAAACTGAACTGAACTGAACTGAACTGTAAGAGTACCGTGATATTTGCAATATCGACATTTCGAAATTTCTCTTCTTATCAGCTGTAAATTTTAGATGTGAGCCATTAAACTAGGTTGATGTCATTGATCTTTATCAAGTTTCAGACCTCTTATGCTGTTTTCTTCGAAGACAACCTGGTAGAATTTTTTTACTCAACTGGACTAAAGCTGCTGACGAAGGTCAGGGTATGGACGTCATTTACTTGGATTTCTCTAAGGCATTTGACCGAGTTGACCATGCGATATTGCTTCACAAGCTGCAAGCATTGGGTATTCCACCCGTGTTGCTGTCCTGGGTTGCTGAATTCCTACGTTCGCGAAACCTTCGGGTGCGTGTTAGACAGACCCTTTCAGAGCCATTCCCAATTCAGTGCGGAGTACCTCAGGGGTCCATTCTTGGCCCGCGTTTATTTTTGATATTTATCAACGACATTGGTGGGTACGTCGAATCATCATTTCTCCTTTTCGCGGATGATATCAAGATTTGGCGGGTCATCAACTACATTCTACATTGGTATTTTTCCGCTACAAACTCACTCAGCGATACAAGGAAACTTCAATTCGACCTGGATTCATTACACGCATGGTCTACGATCAATCGCATACCATTCAACACTGAAAAATGCCACGCATTACGCATTTGTTTTCCTGGCGACCCTGGCTATAATCTGGGTGGCAAGATGCTCGCTGTCACGATGCAAGAAAAAGATCTTGGGGTGATTATACAAAATGACTTGGGCTGCTCTGCTCAGTGTAGTAGAGCTTCAACCGTGGCAAATAGAAACGTTGGGCTTTTAAAACGTGCGTTCGGAACAATCGATCCACGTCTCTTCCCGTTTCTTCTTCAGGCGTACATCAGGCCACACTTGGAGTATGCTGTCTCCGTCTGGAAACCATGGTTGAAACGTGACCAGCACGCCCTAGAACAGCCGCAGAGACGTTCTACGAAGCTTGTCAAGGGGCTTAGCTCCGTCAGCTATGAGGAACGTCTTACGACTCTACAATTATTCTCTACAAACTATCGTCGTATCCGAGGCGATCTGATCCTTGCGTATCGGATATTGACGGAAGAAACTCACCCATGTAGGGGTATGCTTAAAATGGCCCCATAATCAGCAAATCGTGGTCATCAATTGAAGTTAGCTCATCTGCATAGTAGATTGGACTGCCGCAGATACTCCTTCGCCGTCCGGATTCCTCGTGCTTGGAACGCACTACCCCTTTCGGTTATTTCTACCCCATCCCTAATTATTTTAAAAAAACGCCTTGACCTCCATTTTTATCAGACGATACACAATTCTTAATTATCCTTTTTTACGCTTATATTCTTTGTGATACTGGACCATATCTTTCCCTCTTCCCACAGCGTTTCCCGTCCCAGAAAATATGGATCACATTTCCCTTCGACCACTTTGCTGAACTGCTGAAACTTCTTGAGACCCAATATCCCAGTATCGGAAGTCCAAGAGCACGCAGTCTCAGCTGACCCTGTTCCGGAGGATGTGGTGGGTAGCGGTGTCCCGGATTGACGCCCAACCTGTCCAAATGCCACAAAAATCCACGGATGGTGCGGGTTAACGCGAATGTGGCCCGCTATAAGGCCTTGGAAACTCGAACATTTTACTATTCTTTTCTTTTCGATCCACTGCACAATCCACCCTGCGGTTTGTACAAGCTCCCCGCTTTTATACCGTAATAAACTATTGACTATTGACTATTGGTACTGTCGCATCGTGCATTTCTTCGTCTTGTGGCACCATTTTCGAGAAATACTGTCAGCCCTATCTGTTCTTTTGTGCAAATTTCAATAAAGTCTGACAAACGCTTTTTAAGTATTTTGAAGGCCTTCCCGAAACTAACATCTGTTTTTGTTTAGTTTGTATTAATCATGATCCTGCCTTACCTGTCAAATGCCAAAGCAATCCAGCGATGGTTTAGGCTGAACACGAATGTGACCCGCTATGGGGCCATTGAACCCCAAACTTAACTGAAATTTACTTTTGCGATCCACTGTACGTGTCAACATGCGGTTTTCAAAATATTTTTTTACTTTTTACACCGTAATATATTATTAAGCTATTGAAATTCATCCCACAGCGGTGTATTTACTTGTTGACTAGTATTTCTCCTTTCGTTTCTTGATTCTTGGCAAAGGCTCCTTGTCTTGATTAACTTTTGCTGTCATCGAAAAATTCTTCACAGCCAGTCACGTGTCTGAACTCGGTTATTTTTGCCAGGATCAGCCGGTTTTAGTTAGTGAACTGCTTAGCGTGTGTGAACGCGATAAATGCGAGCCAAAATGTTCATCCCCATTAATGCTATTTTGTTACCGTTATTTCGTTTTCAATATAATCTGCTGAGATAGCCTGTTAATATCTTAGCCATCGTGCCAGCTACTGGACAACGTGTTACTTTGATTCTGGTTTTTTCGACGTATTACATATTACTCTTTCTCAAATTTAAGTGAACGTAAGGAAATTACTTAAAACGGTGCCTTAAGAAGCTATTGGGAATTTTGATTACTTGGAATCCAAACATTTCTATTTCTAGCTCCCCCTCATATTTGTTTAGGCCTGGGAAACCTGACAGTAGCTTAGCCCACGTGCAGTCTCTGACTGTGCGGCACTTTGCCTGGATCAGGCTTGTGCTTCCATACATACCATACCCGAGCTTTAGAGACAAACCTGTTTGACACCGCAGATGACCCAATTTACGAAAAACTACCGTAATTTTGGAAACGCGAGCTAAGATCTCCTTATTAAAACAAGTATTACTAATATTGAAAGTTTGTCATAGCCGGGGGTGGCAGTGGGGATAAGCTCCCACTGTCTATAAAATGCTCCCATATGGCGCGCGTATCACATGGCCTCTGACAACCAAGTCTAGCTTCTGGCCTTCACGAGTGGCTCCCCGAGCCTGGCGGAACTGCTTCTACCAGCAGGAGAAAGGGCGATTGCGAGTGACTGGCGCCTGAAAACCAGTTTGCTTCGGGCTGATAGAGCTCGTTATCCTGGGAGGGCATTTCATCTAGGGGAAGGAAAACCCTGATTTGTAACCTCTGCTGCCTTGTGGCATACCCGATCGAGGGAAAAGCTTTGGGAGAAAACCCTGAGGAAAAATCTGGAGCGGAGTCTGGTAGACTGTTAGTTGGTGTACACCACCTCTTTTTGGCAACTCCCTGCTGCCTTGCAGGTCGAACTTGTTTGTGCAAAGGCTAGAGAAGCTGACTCGAACAAACGACGAGTGGTGCTGGGGACGCCGCTTTGTACCCAAACTCCCAAGACTCTTCATTGAAGCCGACTCATCCTGCAGGAGGAGATAGTCGCACAAAGTCAAAGTATTGCAACTACCCAAATAGGTAAAATAGTGTGCAGTTTCAAGGTCCTCATTATTGAGGCTTAACGGATCAATATATTGTAACAGAACTTTGCCTACTTTGCAATGCGCATACCAAAGGTTGCTATGCTACTACATAGTTGGTCTTATGTAGTCTGAACATTTGTATAGGAATTTAGGAGTAGAACTACGTCTTCGGCATAATCTAAATCAAAACGTTTTTTATCGCAGCCTATCTGGATGTCGGTACGCCTGCGTTATACGCATCCATTATAGGGTCAATTACAAAATTGAACAAAATCGGAGAAATCGAACACCATTGTCGGACACCACTAACCGTATGAAAGTTAGTTGAATAAAGCACCCAAATGTGTTACCGTTCTTTTGCGGACACCCTTGTGTAATAAAGTAATAAATAATGCGTACGTAGAGACTGATTCAAAGGCACCCTCAAAATCAAGAAAGATCGCTACAGTGGGATTCCTATAAGCGTGGCTATGTTCTAGGGCTTGCAGAAGAGTGAATATGTCTTCGACACATCCTCTTCCGTTACAATGGTGGTGTGAAAGTGAGGGGGCAGAAAAAGATTGAAGAGTAGGGCCAGTAGTAGCTTGTATTTGTGTATTTGTGATTATCATAGTAGTATGTGGGATGGATACTGCCAGGTCTCCCATGCCTAGATAGGAGAGCAATTATCGTTCTCGACCGAATCCTTTGCCTAAAGAGCCTTGCCCACAAGGCAATGGGCTGAAACCGAGTTCGTTTGACCTCTATCGCTAATGAACTGCACATGAACAAATTCCAACTGGTGCTTGCAATGATTTATGTACCGCATTCCCAAGATACCTCATGCATATCATCCCATACACATTTTCACAGTATGCTTCGGCGGCCCAGTACTCTCCGTAACCAGATTGGCTATGATTTCTTACGAAATACTCAGCGCTCACTTAGCCTCTCTTCGTTTTATCGATCTTACTACAAGACTTTAACAACAAGAAATGTATTTCATTTTGTCAGCAGTAGCTATTTTAGCCTACCGGGTTCTAGACATTCTATCTACATAAATGTCTTGAAAATGATGGCTCTGTGAAACTCAGACTAGCAAGCTGCTCCAGCTATTTGTTAAGTTTCTTCCGATATTCAGGCGTACTTGCTATTTTACGCAGCTCATGTACGGAAGCCTAACACAAACATGATTTTAATCAACAGCAGGATATGTGCTATCCGATGCTTCTTTAAACGCATTCTAAACAGCAACATTATACAAATAATAGGGATGGCTGCGCGTTCGATTATTACTGTGGATGTAGCGCTATCTATGATGAGGATGATGGTCATAGTCAACAACAAGCGGGGATTTAGACGGAAGGGTTGGAATGGCGTGACCTTTACAGTATTTTTGTGGTATGGTATGAAGGCACAAGCCTGATCTTGACAAAGTGCCGCACAGTCATGGACTGCACGTTGGGTAGGATAATGTCAGGTTGCCCAGGCAAATATTGAAAATAAAATAAAAATGGCAGTGGTACTCCAGCTTGTTTTGGCATGCCGCTCACTACTGGTGGCAAATCAATTTAGCACGATTTTATCCGTACAGCAAATTATTAGTTTGTTTTCAGGATCGGGATAGGATAGCAAAATGTGACGGCTTCATTTAATACTGACACCCATTGGATCGCATATGAGTTGGGGCGAATCAGTTATCATACCTATATTTAAAAAGGTGTGCGAAGCTCATGCTCTAATCACCGTGGGATAAGTCTCACTCCCATCATTACGAGATTATTAGCGTCCATATGTCTTCGAAGATTAACATCGCATAGGGAATCACAGATCCGTGAGCAGCAAGCTGGCTTCCGGCCTGGCAGAGGGTGTGTTGACCACATTTTTACTCTTCGATGGATATTAGAACTGCGGCACACCTATCGACAGCCGACAATAGCAATCTTTTTAGACTTCAAAGGAGCATTTGATTCAGTCGATCGAAATGTCCTGTTTAAGACCTTGCTGTGCAAAGGCGTTCCGCATAAGTATGTCAACATACTACGCGCACTTTATGCTCATACATCCGGATGCGTTAAGGTTTACAACGAACTTTCTCCCAAATTCAAAACTACAAGTGGCGTCCGACAAGGATGTCCGATTTCTCCGTTTTTGTTCAAATTCGTAATTGATGCTATCAAGGAATTATGCAGCGACGGTGCTCGAGCCTTAGGAGTTCACATAAGGCCAGGCGTCAAGCTTCTCGACTTGGATTATGCTGATGACATAGTTCTGCTCTTCGACTCATATACAGATGCACAGGCGATACTGAACAAGCTATCTAGTATTGTGCCCGCATTTGGAATGCGTTTTGCACCCTCTAAGTGTAGTGTTCTTCTGCAGGACATCGACTTATCGAACAAGGCTTTATTACTTGACAATCAGGCGCTTGAAATTGTGGATCGTTTTACGTATCTCGGAAGTTGTATCAATAATTCTGCATCGTTAGATAACGAGGTCTCGGCACGCATTTCTAAAGCGACCGTAGCATTCCGCAACCTAGGTCACCTCTGGCGTCAGAAAGGACTATCTCTGTTACTCAAGGGTAGAGTCTATAAAGCGACAGTTCGGGCTGTGTTACTATATGGGTGCGAAACCTGGACCTTACGTAAAGAACACATTCAGCGTCTCCAAGTATTTGACAACAGGTGTCTCCGCAGCATTCTAGGAGTTAGCTGTTACAATCGTATGCGCACCGATGCTCTCCGAAATAAGTTGTTTGGTAGTAATGTCGATATAGAGAAGCAGATCAACCTGCATAGGTTACGCTGGTTGGGTCACGTTTTACGGATGCCGGACCACCGACTTCCGAAACAGATTCTTTTTGCGAAGCCACATCCTGATTGGCGCAAATCTCGGGGTGGCCAAACCGTCACATGGCATAGGCAGCTAAAAATTCTTACTAATAACCTTTCCAAAGTAGGCGCAGCGCGTCTTCCAGGCTGGTGTCCCCGCGATCATATATCGCAATGGTTAGTTACGCTTCAGGATATGTCCCGAAACCGTGTTCAATGGCGGTCTTGCACTAAGCATCTTCTTGGAGTGTTTGCATAAACTTGTATGTTGTCAAGCGGAGTGACGAGAAAAGCTTGTTATGATGCATGACAGTGAAAGCCGCAAGGAAGCTGCCGTGTTGATGTTGCTCTACTCGTTCACGAAACTTGTTTGAATGCATGTTCCATTCGAGGTGTAGGCACCTCTTCCCAGTTTGTTTGTGCTTACTATTCTATAGAAGCCGTAGCAATTTAAGTCCCACACTTCCCCATCTTTTAGGATTTTACTTTTTCATGGTTGTATGGCAGTTAAGCATGCGGTACGTGCTACCGGTGTATTACTGTCATATGAGACATCAATAAGGTCGGGTATTTGTTGTTGCTCCGGAACAGCTGTAATCATTAATTCTGCTCATTAACAATTAAATATTATATTTTTTATCTCAGCCATCATGTTAAGTTTTTAACATATAGATATCTGGGATGCATCGTATTTTTTCAACTGGCCAAAATCTTCAGTTGATGAGAAACCGCAGTACAATGTTTTCACCGTATAGAAATACAGCCAAAAAATTTTCACTGCGACTCCTATATCACGGTTTACTATTTATCAGTGCTCTTTTAGAGTTGTCGTCAATCTACAGTCTGACTTCGTTCGAACTCTTTAACAGATTTATTAAATCACAAAAGGTTTCCCTATTCACATTGGTTCTTTACTAAATCATTGATTAAACTGGCGGTTAATATTCGGGTACATAACGTTGGTGTCCTTATAGTATCACCAATTTCAAATTCATCCATATTTTCTTCATTATGCAGGCATCCTGACTAGTTTTCTCAGAAATGTCCTATAAAGATCTCGCGGATACTCATTTTTCGTGAGTTATACACGCCACTTCTTTGATCGATCGAATTCAGATTGATACCGAAAATCGTTAACGGTGGTATCGCTGGCATTGTTGGTGTCACCTGCGTATTCCCGATTGATCTAGTGAAAACCCGCTTGCAAAATCAACAAGAAGCTTCTCGTTTGTACAGCAGCTTGTAAGTTAACGAAACTATTACTGTTTATCTGCCTGAGTTTCGTTGCTTTTTCGCTCTATGTTTACCGTCGCTCAAATCAATGAAAATTAAATCAGCCTGTAAGTTGTCCGATTTGTATTGATATTTTTGGTTGTGTAGACTTTGGAATGGTGATCTGTCGGTCTACACCGAACAACTCTACGGTTAACCCAACTAAATCATTATACCATTGTCGATCACGGATGCATGCATTATAGGAAAACCTCAGGCATAATTCGACCATATATGTATGATTATTATATTATATTTGCACAATCTGATACAGATATAGTGCCGTTCAACATAAACAATGAGATGTACAAGCGAGAATGGGGTACAAAGCTTTGTCATCGGCATCGTTGAACGTAGGAATGATACTACCCGGTTGCCTACACCGAAGTAGGGGAGATTTCGTTTAGGGGGTCCCACCCCGAGCCTTTACCCACAAGGCAGTGGAGCGAGAGAGGTTCGCACCTATCGGTGGCCCGTGACCGACGAAGCGGTTCATACGCCCTTTTCTAGGAATTTCCAGTTCGGAAGCCCGATAACCCCGTTGGCTGGCTTGCCGAAATAACCTCCACGTGGTGCCAGCTGGGTGGGCTCGTTCTCCGAGCTCAGCGAAAGGTTCGGCGGTGGTGTCGAGGGTGTGGTGGGTTTTCGCCTGGCAAGCGTTCTCCCTATGAAAAGCCACAAAAATCCAATGATGACATCACGACGCGGCGGATGTGACTCGCCGCTCCAAAAGTCACTGCCCCTTGTCCTATCCAAGGACATTGTATGGTGCACAGGCAAAAAACTATATGTATGAAATCATGAGCCTATACGTTTGCACGGTATGGGCAGCACCTTGCTACGTGGATTGCCGCGCTTAATGAGCTGCTTGCAATAACGCTATCGTCTCACTACCATCATCAATTTCTTATACATCCGCCTAGGTTTGTGAAACTTGACAGTATCTCAACCCATGCGCATTCTTTGGTTGGAAGAAATGCTGAAATGACTGAAAAGCTGCTGACGCTATTTTGTTTGCGGTAGTTGGACATCGCTGCCTGGTGGAGGACAAGGGAAACAACCATGTGGTCAATGAATGACGTCGCGCGATGAGATAAAGAAACGCTAGGCTCAGTTAACACTAAATGTCTTTTGGGAAAAGAGTTGAGCTCTGCACCAACGGCTTGACGGAGAGGATGGAATGCACCTCCGGTATTCGATCTGGTTTCAGCCAATTTGGTAATTTATTTGCAACAAAATGAACGTGTCGTATGTCTCCGGTCATTTCAGTCTTGGCGGGTAGTCTTTGATGGCTTATAGCATCACATTTGCTACTTTGCTTCCCGCTCTGTATTTCTTTACACTCGAAAACACATAATGATGTCATGAAGTCTGTGTAGCTAACCTTGCGAAATAAAGTAAGTGATTAGCCTACATTCTTGTGATACTATGACGCAAGGGTGACGTCGAGGCAATTCCCTCTCTCTCTCAGTTATCTTGGTGTTGGAACTTTTACTCGTGAATAAAGCTTTTGCTTTTGTTTGATACAGATAGCAAAGTAGTTTTGATAATACTCCTCTCTTGCGATCTGCATACAAGCTCACGATAAAAACACCAACCATGCTTGCTATTTAAATCCGTTTGATTTTACCCATAAGTGTCTGAGAACGGTATTATTATTGTTATCGATATCGATCAATCATTTACTTATTCAGTATTGATTGCGCAAAGAAGACCTACAGAGCTGAAGGATTCTTTGGGATGTATCGCGGTACGTTCTTTTTCATCCTTCAGACCAATTCGCTTTCACATCATATAAAGACATATACTTCCCAGTTAAATCATTTCCTTCAGCTTTTGTTTTTATTCAATATGTCACGTATGTGTCACCGGTCTCAATATATATCTACCTGGAGGAAAATAGCCGTGATTCGATTTTTTTTATATAGAATCAGTTTTCTCGTTACTATACATGGACTGCCTCATGAATTCGATTTGCTCTTGATGACCCATCTAATAATAATAGATTAATTGATTTTACACCAGTGGTCGGGTATTAGAATCTTTTGCTCCAAGATTAACAGATGCCAGTTACTTTTCTGGAGAATATAGAAACACCGATTTTTACGAATATGTCCATACCAATGTCTCTCACGCACCCTTTCTGACGTGAAATCGCACGCTTGCATACCCACATACATACATACATACATACATACATACATACATACATACATACATACATACATACATACATACATACATACATACATACATACATACATCCGAACAGAGAGAATTCTAATTTTTTGGAATGGAAGGGCTACGATCAGCCTCGGCTGTATGTAATTTGGTTTGCCGTGCAAAGCAGCAGCGGGAGAAACCGGATTTGGACTGTAAATCAGAAATGCAGTACTGTTACAAATTCATTGGTCAACGTTTATCCACCAACGCTGCCTGCAACGCCTGCTAAAAAAGGACTCTATATCATACTCTCACGACAGTCATTGAAAACG
>JACCGJ010023154.1:0-19218 GCA_013407085.1 Atriophallophorus winterbourni
ATCCAGTCTACGACATAGTTAAACATAACTGGCGATAGCGGGCAACCTTGCCTGACTCCTGTGTGCAAGTTAAATTCACGCGATTCTTCACCGTAGACACGAGCCCGTGCCCTTGTAGAGCTGTAATAGGCTCTGATTAGGTTGACGAGCTTTAATGGAACTCCATCCGATAGCATGATGCCCCATAAACAACCACGGTCTACGGAGTCGAAGGCGGCGCGGAAGTCAATAAAGCAAGCTATCGTTTGCTGTTGATACCGTGCACGGTGCTCGAGGATCCTGCGCCAAGTAAATATTTGATCTACGCAACCCATCCCAGGGCGAAATCCACCTTGGTTAACTCTGGTGCGCAGATTTCTTTCGGCGGAGAACCGATTAAGCAGGAGCGTTGCAAACACTTTAGCAGCGGTGTCGATTAGACTTATTCCGCGGTAATTGGAGCACACAGATTTATCTCCACGTTTCGGCAGTGGTAGAATGATAGACATCCCCCAGTCTGATGGGAAAACTTCCGTCTCCCAGATCGAACAAAACAGCCGATGTAGCGGAGATAATAATACGTCGGCACAGGCTTTAATAAGTTCAACGGAAATTCCGTCCTCACCTGGCGATTTACCATTCTGCATTCGTCGTAAAACACTTGATATCTCGTATTCTGATGGTGCCTCGCAGTTGACCGGGTATTCACAGCTATTTATCGGGGAAGTGAATACTGCATTGATAGATGACGGGCGGTTCAGTAGCTGACTGAAGTGCTCAACCCACCTATCTATCTTTTGATGAAGGTCAAATATCATCTGTCCTGACGAATCTCGAAGGTTCGTACAAAAACCACAGCTTCCAGATGCTCTGCGAATCAGGCGAAACAGTCGTCCAAAGTCTCCTATACTTGCTGCGGCTTCCATTTCGGATGCGGTTTCTGCCCAATATAGCTGACGATCCTTGCGGGCTGATCGTGTAGCAGCTCTCCTAAGGAGGCGATAATCAGATGCACCATGCATTCGGGCGTCTCTTGCCCGGGCAGAGAGCTCGATGGTGTTCTGAGAAATCCAATCTCGTCGGCGACGAGAGGCCGTGCCTAGGGTTTTTAGTGCTGCAGTCTGAGTAGCGGTCTTCAGTCTGGACCACTGTTGTTCGACTGATGCATCACTCCCATCCAACCGCTCAGCGATATCGTCAATGAGCTTCTTACGTTGGGTCGGGTTTCCTAAGGCTTCCAAGTTTAAGCGCTTCCTAGGAGTTTTCCTTTGGCGGTTTAGCAGGCGAAGTCGGAGCTTTGCGCGAACAAGTGTGTGATCGGTGCCTGCTGCGTTCCCTGTTTCGGCTCCACGATAGGACCTACAGTCGAGCACCGAAGACATCCAACGTGCGCGAATTAGAACATAATCGATCTGGTTCGCCGTTCTACCATCGTTCGAGTACCATGTGACCAAGTGTTTTTTAGGGTGCTGGAATTTAGTGTTACAGACGCATAGGTGATTGTAGGCCGCAAACTCGATCAGTCGATCGCCATTCGCGCAGCGCTGCCCTAGGCCAAATTTTCCCAGGATTCGGTTTGTTGCGGAATCTGCTGATCCTGTATGAGCGTTCCAGTCACCAGCCACAACCAGTACGTCGTTTCCAGCAACTCTATCGACTACGAATTGAAGTTGGTTATAAAAGTCGTCTTTTGTAGTTTGGTCGGCTGATAGGGTTGGGGCATACACCGAAACGACTGTTATATTCAAAGGGTGACCCCTCAGCCGGACCACCGCGATTCTCGGGGATACAGGCATCCATGACATGAGTGCTTGTTTAGCATGGTCGCTGAGCGCTATCGCTACTCCATGCTGACCAGATCCATCCTCGGGCCCACTATAAAAAGCCAATAATTACGATCGACTCCGGGGACCTTGATCGATTTGGATCCGTGTCCGGGAAGGCGGACCTCGGAAAGACAAGCAACATCTACTTGGTAGTCCAATAAAGAGCGCATCGTGATTGCTTGACTACCAACGTCACGCAGTGTCCGTACGTTCCAACATCCCAAATAAAAGACCTTACGGATATTTATGGCCCCAGCTAGCTTACTTTTCACCCTAGCCGCTGGGAGAGCCAAGGGCGCGTCGCGTCTCGGGAACGCCGTAGCAGAGAGCTGAGATATACGTTGAGACATCGTCATGAAGTTTCTTGGGGATAGTGTACAAGTGATGTCCCCAGCACCACTTGGTGTTTGTTCGAGTACACCTCTCTAGCCTTTGCACAGCCAAGTGCAACCTACAAGGCAGCAGGGAGCTGGCAGATAAACGCGCTGTGCGCCAGTTATCTACCTACGGGGCTTCTCTCCGGATTTTTCCTCGGGGTTTTCTCCCGAAGCCTTTCCCGCAATCGGGTAACCCACAAGGCAATGGGGGTTTGGAGTCAGGGTTTTCCTTCCCCTAGATGGATTGCCGGTAGCTGACGAGCTCCATCTGCCCGGAGCTAACTGGTTTTATGGCGCCAGTCACCCGCCTTCGCCCCTTCTCCTGTCAGTAAGAGCAGTTCCGCCGGGCTTGTGAAGCCACTCGTGCAGGCCAGGAGTTGGACTTGGTTGTCAGAGGCTATTTGAGACGCACGCCACGTGGGAGCATTTTATAGATAGTAGGTGGCTCATTCCTACTACCACCCTCGGCTGTGACAACCTTTGGAAGGAGACATCCCCGGGATACGAGGGAATATCAATCCATTATTCGTGACTCCGCCTTGGCGGAACACGTTTTAGATACAGTCCACAGCGTTGATCTAGACAATGTGGAAATATTGAGACGCAGTATTAAACCGTATAGCGAACGCCTACATTCGGAGGCGGTCGAAATTGCCAAGGCAGGTTCACTGGTGGTCAATAAGATGGATGGGGGAGAAATCTGCACAATCTGGCGCTCGGCACTGATGCGAAGGTAAATAGTTGTCATTCACCTTATACCTAATAGTTAATTAAATTTTAGCCCCGTTAGTTATGTACTTTTACGCATGTGGGCCGCTGTGTCAACCGACCTTGACCGTGTTCACTTGTACTAGATTGATGTGGATACACACTAGTAGGAAAATCGACCACTAATCCTGGTCATTCCCACGAGACGTGACACACTGTAGGCGTACAATAGGCTGCTTAGCGATAAGGCCAAAATAAATGGTGGTGTGTTGACTATTACCAAATCATGTTCCCTGTCCTGACTATCACCCTTGGTCTGACAAAGCTTCTGTGTCAGAAGTGAAACGTTAACCAAAATTGCTCTAACCGATTGCACTCACATTTCTTGGCATTATGAATACACGATCGGTCCCAAACATATTCCAATCGGTTGCTCTCAAATGTTAATTAATCTAATCTAAGCAGACAACCTTGAGCTCAATTGCCAGCTGATGTCGGAACTCAAGAAAACTACCCGTGATTAGCAAAAAGCGGGTAAGTGTGAAGTCGAAAATAGTCATGTGTTATGTGTTCCACTAAGATACACACTAATTGCGATAAAGTTTTGACTCAAGTGGCAATTTTCTTTAATTATAATGCTGAACTTCCTGGTGTATGTTATATATGCAGTGTCCGGCGAACAAATCTGTCAAATGGTGCCGAGACCAATGCATCACAGTCAGGGAACCTAGAAGATTGGATCGAATATGTGGATAACTGTTCTCGAGTCAATAATTAATGCCAAAATTAATTCACTAAATATTAAAACCAACATATATCCAGCATTACTTCCCTATTGATTTTTGAGAGATTTTGTAATTTTACTTCATATACCTGTCATCCTTTGGTTATTGTTAAGCTTACTGCTTTTTCTGTCATAAAACTTTCTGCGTTCAGCACCGCAACAGGAGGCTCCGCTATGCACGGGGTAGGCTGTACACGGTAAACAGCCAGGTAATGCAAACGCTAGCTGCGACTCAGACGTTAGGCAGATCGAAAAGTCTATGGAGAACCTACTGACTACAGCAGAATTCTGCTATCCCCAAAATAATATTGAAGTAAAAACGAAATGAAGAACCTTCGTGTGGTCGGCACCAACGTGCGAGAGTCACTACGGAGACCTTTCTAAAGTAGACGAACTCATGGCATTGAACAATGGTACAAGTTGTGTTCAATGATGCGTATGCGCTCGATACCGCCTGATTCAAAAATCCGCCTAAGTTGGCACCCCAATTATCCTCATCTTGGCGAACCGCGTTCACCGAGGATAAGTCTTAAAAGCCGGAAAGAGATGGAAGACGTTCTTCTAAATTCTTATTTGCTGCATGCATGTCCACAGTCTAAATATCGTATACATGTTTATATTCCGTGGTGGGAGAGAAAAGGTGATTTAATCAATTGGGATAAATCTGACTAATGCAACGTGGTAATTTTAGTGTTTCCGAACACACTAGCACAGTTTTAAGAGGTGAAATACAATACCACGATTACAAACAGTGGCTCCACATCAGACAATAACGAATACTTCGCTTTGGGATTTAAAGCGAAGCGAAGATGCGAAGCGAAGCGAATATTGTTGAATATTCGCTTCGCTATCGCCATGGTGAAGGGCAAAAATAAACTTCGCTAAAAATTCGGTATACTTCGCTTCGCTTAAAACGAAGTGCAAGTTCAAACTTCGCCGTAAACGAATATTAGCGAAGTCATTGCTAAAAGCGAAGTGTTCATTTTTGTACTTTACTATTTTAACCCTTTGTCTACGGGAATTGTTTTTGATGTTGACACTTGTTGACACTCGACTGGCTCTAAAAAGAGTCCTGCGAGGATCAGATGACAGACACCGCCAGAAAAGTGCACTCCGATGGTGACTGAAGGTACCGACGTAAGCTACTGAGCAACCGACTGCTTGTTTAATTGCTATAAGCTAACATTTGAGGTGGTAACTAGAGTTACTGTCAGTAGACAAAGGGTTGTACTTTTTTGTACTTTAATATTTTAAATTTATTCGCGTAGGTGTGGGGCCGGATGCGAAGGGCGTGGGTGTTTTGATCTGCTTGGGTGTTTGCCGCTCTGCGTGGGTGCTTGCCGCCTTGTCTGGGCGTTTGTTTCTTTTGCGTGCGTGGTTGGAGGACTATAAATAGGATGAAAATTTAATTGTCTCATCATAGTCTCATCATGAGCCCCCCGAAGACGCACCACAAGTCGGACAAGGACAAAGACTCGGCCTCGGCCGAGAAGTCCAAGAGGAGCCCGACCCTCAAGGTCAAGCTGCCGTCCAAAGACCCGTGGACCGCCAAGTCCTCCAGAAAGAGGTCTCCGTCGCCGTCAGATGATGATGATGATGACGACTTTCATCACAGCACCTACCGGCACAAGCCTACCAAATCACCGATCTGGAACTTCTTCAAGAAGGAGGCTGTGAAGAAAGGTGCGAAGGAAAGAGAAGCTCGAGCTCTTTGCCAAGTCGAGGATTGTGGCCAGTCCATCGCCCGGCCTCAGGGAACCCCCCAAGGCATGGTCGGCCACATCATGTCGAAGCATCCGGACGTTTCTAAGCAGTTTCTGAACCAGAAGGCCAAGTTCGAGACTGAAAAGGTGAGTTAGACTCAGTTTGACGCAACCTTCGCTATACTTCGTTTAAACTTTGCTATACTTCGCAATAACTCGCCATATACTTTGTTATAGATCGCTTAGTACTTCCAAATACTGTGCATTAACATCGTTATACTTTGCAATAGTTTGTTGGAAATGAAGCTCAACTGTTTTTCTTTCTTTTCTTTTCCAGAAGAAGCAGCAGCAGTCCCAGTCCAGCTCTGGGCGAGTCAAGATCGGGGAGTCATCCGAAACCTCTTCAAGAAGGCTCTCAGTGACCCCGATCACCCAGTATTACAAGTCCGGCGGCAGCGCCAGCGCTCCCAAGATGTACAACCCGACGAGTCCTCTCCAGCTGAGGACCAACCTGGAGATAATGGCCTTCCTTGCCGGTGCCAACCTTTCGTTCAGCCATGTGGAGAATCGCCACTTTATCAGGTATTTAAAATGACAAATTTACAATAACAAGTTGTTACCTTCTTAATTGAAAGATAATTTTGATTCGACTTTGCTATACTTCGCTTAAACTTTGTTATATATTGCTATTTTTCGATTAAAAATCACTATAATTTGGTATATATCGCTATTAGCTTCGCTATTATTCCAGGTATTCTCAGTCGCTGGACCCGAAGATCAACATCCCCAGGCAGATCATGTTCTGAACAACGAGAGGGTCCAGGAGCTCGTCTACATTCATGACAATTACGAGAGAGTGCTCCCCTACATGAAGAGGATGAAGCTCCGCATCCAGGAGTTCACCAATGGCGAAGGTACCAGCACTCAGAGTCAGCAGCAGCTCAAAGACCAGGATGACCCTGAGGCCAACCTTGAGGATGTCGAGTTTGTCGACACCCAGGAGCTCACGGCGGGGGCCTACTCCCCTCTGACTGGAGGCAGCCGGACCAGTTCCGGCACCAGATCCAGGTCCAGAACCCCGGTCTGAGAGACCGAGTCAGAGGAGGAACCTAATTGTCTTTGAGATGAAGGTTTTGTATATTTCCATAGCCAAAGCTCATGAAAAAGTCCTCCCTTGTCAAATAAAAGTTCTTTCACGCACAAAAAATAATTTAATTTGCTATTCGTTTTATTTCAGCGAAGAATAGCGAATTTAAACGAATATTAGTGAATTATAGCAATTTATAGCAATGTTTTTTTGTCGAAAACGAAGTTTTTGGCGGACATCGAAGTAGAGCGAAGTGCACTTCAGGATATTCGCTTTGATACTATTCGCCATTGCGAAGGGCAGTTAGGGCACTTCGAAAATTCGCTTCGCACTTCGCTTCGCTCCAAAAAGTGACATTCGTTATTGTCTGCTCCACATTGCCAACAGCATCGGAGTTCGCAAACTATTTGAATATATTCGAGACCGATCGGGAGTCCATAATCATGAAAATAGAGTTTGCAATGAATCGGTTATAGTAAGTGTGTCAGCAGACGCTGACCTGTGCAATTAATAAATAATTAGGGATGAACACAGCAATTAGGAGGTGTTGATCAATTATCTTGATCTCCCCTGTCTAGCTTAGAGAAATCAGGATTGGTCAAGAGAATGCCATTTAAACCTCAACACTGTTCGTACCGACACCCTTGGTCTGACGAAGCTTCTGTGTTCAGAAGCGAAACGTTACCAAAAACTTACTATAACCGATTCATTGCAAACTCTATTTTCATGATTATGGACTCCCGATCGGTCTCGAATATATTCAAATACTTTGCTGACTCCTACGAGCCTCGAGTTCGCAAACTGGCCAGCGAGTTGGTACGAACAGCCGAGACGGAAGCGAAATGGTATAATCATCGCATCTACAACTTGAGATGCCAGCAGAATAGAATCATACCAAGGGACTTGGTGGTCAAACCTCCGGATAATTCTCGCAATTCTCGGAAGGCTGCCGAAAACGCATCCAAATTGTTCTTAAAACAAAGGATCCACAGGACCAATGAAAACCTGACAAACGCGCGATCGAAAGCCTCCAGTTTGAAGTCCGAATTGCGACATGTGTTATCTGAAGTGGATTTCTGCAACATTTGTGGAAAACACGCCGAGGTTTTGGCCGCACAGACCGAGCACATAAAAGAAAGACAAGTACGTAAGTTCAGCACTTTATTAACTTCAAAAGATAAATGTACCTCTGCTAGTTCTTTTGATGACAGGGCTCGACAATATTCTAAAGTATTTAATTTATCAGATAGGCCGCTATCGCAAACCGAACAAAGATTGTTGGAAAAGGGTTTAAACTTCTCGTTAAGTACAAAATTCTTAAAAGCTGAGGATGTTATTCCTTGCGTAGAATCCGCCCTCAACCAGCTACCTGAAAATCAGGCAGATGCGCTACGAAACGGTATATCTAGTATTATCAAAAAACAACAACCAGAAAGGATGAACCTTACGCGAGATGAACAACAAGCACTTCTTAAATTGCGAAAAGAAGAGAAAATAGTGATCACTAAGGCAGATAAAGGCAAAGCAACTGTGATTCTTTCTAAAAGTGATTATAGAGATAAGGCAGAGTCACACCTTACTGAAGCTGAGGATGTTATTCCTTGCGTAGAATCCGCCCTTAACCAGCTACCTGAAAATCAGGCAGATGCGCTACGACACGGTATATCTAGTATTATCAAAAAAACAACAACCAGAAAGGATGAACCTTACGCGAGATGAACAACAAGCACTTCTTAAATTGCGAAAAGAAGAGAAAATAGTGATAACTAAGACAGATAAAGGCAAAGCAACTGTAATTCTTTCTAAAAGTGATTATAGAGATAAGGCAGAGTCACACCTTACTGAAGGTCCGTATCAGGTTATTGACAACCTTAGAGGGTTGTTTCAAGATACCTGCGAGGAATTAAGGAAAACCTTGGTCAAAGATTATGGTTCATGCTCTACCCAAAATCTGCTCAGACACCCAGGTTCTATGGACTTCCGAAGATACATAAGGCAGGCATCCCCTTAAGGCCCATTGTAGACGGCATTGGATCCCCAACACACGAATTGGCTAAGCACCTTGCTCAGCTTTTGAAACCATTAGTTGGTAACACGAATTCTTTTATTAAGAACTCGTTTGATTTTGTTCGTCGCTTAAGTACCGTAACAATTGGGGAGGATGAGATGATGGTTAGTTTTGACGTAGGCTCCTTGTTCACGAATGTTGACACTACAAGCGCTTTAGAATTAGTGAGGAAATCACTCAACTCCGATATGACCCTGAAGGATCGTACCAACTTGAGTGTACAACAAATCATCAACGGTGTAGCAATTTGTCTAAATATGAACCACTTCTTATTTAATGGACAGCTATACAAGCAAAACGATGGTTTAGCGATGGGCTCACCCATTTCTCCAGTGCTAGCGAATATGTACATGGAGCACTTCGAAGAGATAGCTTTGAGAAACGAAGCGTTAAAACCAAAGATATGGTGGCGCTATGTCGACGATACATTCGTCATCATAAAGCGAAACAGACTAGAAGCATTTCATAGTTATCTCAATAGTTTGAATCCAAAAATCCAGGTCACAAAGAAACCGAGTCTACGGAAGGGACACTTCCGTTCTTGGACTGTCTCGCGCAAAAGACAACGGCAAGATAAGAACAACGGTATATCGTAAGCCTATCGACACGGATGCCATTTTGAGATTCACATCTGCGCACCCTAAAGGGTATTTCAGTCCATAGCAAAATCGCTATTCTACAAGGTTGACCGCCTCTGCAGCGATGATGCAGATAAGAGACGAGCTCATGAAGAAGTCAGTCGCCGACTTGCAAATCATGGTTACCCCAAGAGCTTAATTAGCGCCAATTGAACCGAGTTAAACATCCGCAACCGAAGACGGAAAAAGTTTGGCGAGCTACGGTATCTCTACCGTATGTCAAAAGCGCCTCCGAAGGAATAAGTCGAATGTTGAATAGCGCAGGTATTAGAGTAACATATAAGGCAGGTAGAACTCTCCGCTCCGTATTAATGCATCTCAAAGATAAGACTCCTTTAGGTTGTGCGACGAACTGCATCTACCAAATCAACTGCAAGGGTTGCGCGGGTGTTTACATTGGGCAAACGTCTAGAGAACTCTGCACTAGGGTAAACGAACACAGGAAACCAGTGGGAAAGCGACCCCGCGATCCCAGTGAATATCAATCACTGATTCGCGATTCTGCCCTAGCTGAACACATGCTAGACACTGGACACAGCGTAAATCTTGATAACGTGAAAGTGATAAGACAGGGTGTGAAATCTTATAGGGAAAGACTTCACGCCGAGGCTGTTGAAATAACAAAGGCTGGGGCGAATGCGGTGAACAAGGTGGATGGGGCGGATATCTCAACAATCTGGCGTTCGGTTCTGCAGCGGATAAGAATTAACGGACATCACACCTAATACGCACATGATTACGTAAGCAGTGTGTCAGCAGACGCTGACCTTTGCAATTAATAAACAATTAGGGATGAACACAGCAATTAGGAGGTGTGATCAATTATCTTGATCTCCCCTGTCTAGCTTAGAGAAATCAGGATTGGTCAAGAGAATGCCATTTAAACCTCAACACTGTTCGTATCGACACCCTTGGTCTGACGAAGCTTCTGTGTTCAGAAGCGAAACGTTACCAAAAACTTACTATAACCGATTCATAGCAAACTCTATTTTCAGCATCGGAGTTCATTAGTCAGTCGCGGTAGACACGCTTAGAATACCTCGGTCGATTAATTCTGTGCTCCTGCGTTTTTGGATCAACTTCACTCCCATCTCGTCCTATCAGGATAAATTTTACCTTTTTGGGGTTCCGCTTAACACAAGCATTGTGTTCATGCCATTTCCGGAGGCAGAACAAGCAATTTTAGAAAAATCAGTTTTCTACATTTTGAACCAAACTAGACCTACACGGTCAAGTTTGTGTGCAACACTAAATATTGGATTGACTTTCCCACCATTCGAAAGAGCTCGTTTTCGCAATTCGCTTGGCGTATTGGAACGGAAAATCGGACCCAATCTGAAGGAGCTACGACGAATTTCGTTACCAACCTTTCCTGTGGCGAGATTATTCACTCACCCACTTCCAACAACCTTAAATCCGCTTCGGACCCGACTTCGTTTCCTACGTGCCGACGCGCGCACACCCAGTTACCACACAGATCGATCGATAAATATTTTCACCCCGGCGTCATGGCATTACGAGCGAATCCCAGCGATGGCGATCACGTGTGCCAAACTTGTCGAAAGGCGGTAGGTCACAAATCCCGACACACTACTTGTTTTATTTGTCAAGATAAAGTTCATATGAAGTGTGACGTTACCCTGACTGCTGATGCTATTGCAATTATCAATAAGGACGAAATTCCGAATTGAACCTAGAAACTGTACAAAGACGACTGCGAGCTCACAGACTGAAACTAATATGGGAATGTTGAATTTAGAGGCCAGCATACACAGAATTGAAGGTTTGTTAAATGACTTATTAATTAGCAAACTGCAGCCTAGACTTGAGCGTGGAGATCGTGTTTCATCTCCGGTTCTAGGAAAGCAGAAAGGCGAAAAAACTGTCTAGGCCTGGGCAACCTGACAGTATCTTGGCCCACGTGCAGTCTCTGACTGTACGGCACTTTGCCTGGATCAGGCTTGTGCATTCATTCATTCATTCATTCCCCAAAACAGATAATGCTTTAGAGAAACGAAATAACATCTCAACCAATCGTAAGACACTCTCTTTGAGTATCATTTGTAATGACGTTCCTGAGCCCGAATGCACTTTATTCAAATACCGTCAAAGGCACGATGCAGAAAAATGGAAGGAACTGTGTGAACTTATGAAACTTGGAACTGTAGTATCGCTAGCATTGACTCGTTTAACTAGACGGCGTGATTAACCTCATCAGGATAAACCCAGACTGTTGAGGGTTAACTGAGAAAATGAGCGTGACCTGGAAAACGTACTACTAAATTCTTACCTACTTGGGTCTAACAATTCACTGAATATTCGTATTCATGCTGATATTCCATGGTCCGGAAGGAGGAACAATACATACGATAAAAGAAAGACATCATATCGCAATCTCATCATCCTCGGAGTCCCAGAGCTGGCAGGCAATCCTGAGGCTAACGAGCGAGCTGAGCATGACTACAGGAAATTGAGTTTTCTGGCTGATATTATTTTCTTTGAAAAAGCCGTTGTCGTTGATACTTTCAGACTGACTTCCTCAGAAAATTAAAGGTAATGGGCCGCGTCGACTAAAAATAAACTTCCTGATGAGTACCATGGTTGATACTGTACGTTCCAACTGCAAATGCTGGAAACACAAAATCCCAAAAGATGTAAACCTTAGCGATTACAGAAATACTGATATAAATGCAGTCCACTCTGCTTCAAATAGTGTCCGGATTGATGAAGCCCTATCAACTTAACCGAGAAATGCATCTTAAATTGTAACACACAATCAGCAATCGAACGCAAAGCCACTCCATATGACTCCCGAATTTGGACTGAAGCCAGATAAAGAAATCTATTTTTGTCAAATAGATAATTTAATTTGCGCCTCTCAATCTGGAGAGACCGATATGCTACTTCACTTTTCCAAATAAACAGAAAAGTGCTGACTCTTCCGGAGTCGGCGCGACAATTACGGATGTCTCAGATTATGTCATCACACGACACCATCCATCTTTACTTACCTAAACTGTGTTTGGATGCCTCTATACCAATGCCCAATGCTTGATTATCAAATTTGCCGATCTTGTCGCTCGGTTTGAGGCTAAACTATCTCAGCTAATTGCCATTACCGAAACTTGGCCTAACTCGGAAATCCATGAATGTGAGGTAGAGATTGCTGGCATGTTACTGCTCCGCCGAGACCGTGCGTCACGTGGAGGAGGTGTGGCACTTTATTATGATCAGAGACTCAAATGCAGAAAACTCACGGATTTTGACCAGGTGCTTCAGGACACACTATGGTGCTTGTTGACAACGACTACAGGCGAAGATAGCATAATCGGCGTAATTTATTGTCCAGCACCAGCCCCGGAAGTGTATAATACGAATCTACTCGACAAGCTACGCTTGATTGCCTCGAGATATCATACCAGAATATTGATCATGGGAGACTTTAATCTGCCTAGCTTGCTGAAGACTAACAAAATGTCTCAGACTTCCACTGCTGCCATCTTCAAGCAGCTGTTTGACGTAATTCCCTTGTATAATCACATTGAAAGCAATAAAAGATTCAGAGGGAGTGATATGCCTTCAATGATCGATCTGATCTTGACAACTTAAGAAGAATCAAGAATCAAATTTTATGGTGAAAAAAGCAATTGCTTTACACGTACCATTGGATGACAACTATTACAAAAAATAAAATGTAATCAAAAACACATAGTTGCATGTTTGTCTGGGTTCATGTTGATTCAATACACAGGGCCGATTATGGGGTGTTGTTTGATATATGCATCTAGTTTAGCTTTAAAAACATCAAATGTTGTTGCATTCACAACGTCTTGCGGTAGTGCATTCCATAAAAAGCAGATACGCACAGAGAAGAAATGGCGCCGACAGTCAAGTCTTGAATGCAGTATTGCGAGGCAACGTGAGTGACTACGTGTATTCCGAGGGGAAATTATTTTTACTAGATCTCGGAGCGGGGTGGTTTTCGATTCGCAGTATTTTGTAAGCTGTAATAGCGTCGCTCCTCGTTCGCCTCTGTGTAAAATCAGGCAAACCTAGTATGGCCATTCGCTCTCAATATGGGACGTGCTGCATTCCATCAACAAGCTTTGTAGCTCGGTGGTAAACATTATATACGATTGTCCGCTAGGTTTGAGCGACCATTTGGTCTTGAATTTTGACTACCTGTGTCGAACAGAGCGAACAAACGATACAACAAAAATCATCAGAAAGGTATGCCTATCTAAATTATCAAACGCCCTAAGTTTGATTACCGATTGGCAAATTGAAGGCATCGGAGTAAAAGAGCAGTGGTCTAGCATTTTGACCAAGCTTAACCGGGAAATCAACTCAAACTCAGCATTCGTACCAAAACAGTGTGGAAACGCATTCGAATTTAAAATCCGCGGTCACACTCGGAAATGGATTAAACTGCGAAATATGCCTTGGAGAAACCATCGACGGTTAACTACCGATGCCACATGGGAGACCTTTCGGAAACTAAGAAACCAGGTCATTAAACTTATTGCTGAAGACAAAATACAGTATCAAGTTGACACAATGTCTAAAACGAAACGGAATCCCAAGCTTCTTTACCAGATTGTGAACAAGCAGTGTTCAGTGAAACCAGGAGTTGCGGCCTTACGGATGCCTTCTGAAATGACGGCAATTGCAGCTGACACCGCGGATGTTGTAGTTCATAGTTGTTCTCTGAGCTGGTATGGTTGATTGCGGACGTTTCGTCATCAAACTTGATGACATCATCAGCGAAACTTCTTTCGAAGCAACTGGGCGGTGGGCATCATTCGAATTTATCTGCTGCGCCTCGACCTCATCTACTGTGATTGGCTATAATTCTTGCATGTCTTCGTTGGCGTGTTCTCATCCCATCCACTTGAATGTGTTCATTGATTGATTCTGGTGTCGAATACCACGCTTCGAGGAACTCTCGAGCATGACGAGTTCTTCCTTTGGCGATGATTTCCGTTGTATCCCAATTGAATTCATGACCTTCTCGATCCATGTGTGCCGGTAATACTGATTTGTTGTCGTGTCGTCGTGTGGCCAGTTTGTGTTCATGTATCCTTGTCTTCAGCCTTCTTCCAGTCTGTTCGATATAATATTTCTCACAATCGGAACACGGGATTCTGTATACGACATTGTTTCTTTCTTCCTTAGCCAGCGTGTCCTTGACCTTGACTAGTTTGCTTCTCAGTGTTGAAGCTGGCTTGTGTGCTACACTGATTCCGAGTGGGCGTAGTATTCTTGTGGTAATCTCCGAGATATGTTGTATATAGGGTAGTGGTAACCTTGTCGTGTTCGCGTTGTTCACATACGTTTGGGTTGTCGAGTCCATGTTGCGAATGATGAAGTCCTTTGGGTATCCATTCTTGCGGAAGAGTTTGAATAAATACTTCTCCTCTTCTTTCTTGAGTTCGTTGGTACTGCAGTGTGTTTTTGCGCGGTTGAACAGTGTTCAATCACAGCTTTGCTTGTGAGTGGCCGGGTGCTTGCTTTTATAGTTCAAAATTTGATCCGTGTGTGTTTCTTTCCTGTATACGCTTGTTTCGGGGTTCCCTGTTTCCGTTCTTCGCACGTTTACATCCAGCAATGGTAGGCAGTTGTCACATTCTGTCTCCTTCGTAAATTGAATTCTATCGAAGACGCAATTCAGTAGACGGTGCGAATTTTCCAAATTTTCTTTCTTTAGAATCACGAACGTATCATCGACGTATCGGATCAAGAGTTTGGGTTGGATCAGCGGTAATGCGATACGTTTAAGTCTTTGCATTACGGCTTCCACTAGCAACCCAGAGATTGGCGATCGGATTGGGGTTCCTTTCATTTGTTTATACAAACGATTGTTGAATTTGAAATTCACCTGCAAACACAACTCCAATAACTGCAGTATACTGTCCTTGGTCAGTCGGTTTCCATTGTGCTCTGTTCCGCGTTCGTCCAGTAGTTGTGATATGGTTTGCAGAGCTAAGGTAGTGTCGATCAATGTAAACAGCGCTGTCACATCAAAAGAAACCATGATTTCTCCATCTTCTATATTGACGTCCTTTATCTTTTGTAGGAATTTAGTTGCGGAATCTATCGAATAATTTGATCCTTGAATAAGGTAGAATAATCTTTTTAGCAGCTCTTTGCAGAGTTTGTAGCTAGGTGCTCCCGGCAGCGACACTATTGGTCAAAGTGGAACGATTTCCTTGTGAATTTTCGGTAGTCCATATAAGCGTGATAGGCTTGAACCTTCTGGTTTCATTCTAAAATGTTCGACAGCACTGAGTTGTCCCATAAACTTGAGTTTCTTCAGCGTAGCATTTATCTTGTTTTCCAACTGTTTGGTTTGGTCTTCGTTGATCTCACGATACGTGGTGGTGTCTTGCAGAAGTTGTTCAGCTTTGCGTATATAATCGTCTTTGTCCATGACCACCGTCATTCGTCTTTGTCTGCCGTTAATATGACAATATTTCTATCTGTTTGTAAATTGTTCATTGCAGTAATCTCGTTGCGCGTCAGGACTTGGTGCTCTTTGTTCGCGATGAGTGCGGGTATTATTCTATGGCGAATATTTTCTTGGGTTTCTTCTGGTAAATTCTTATGCTACAGTATTTTGTCCAAAGGAAAGCGTAGATATACAACTGGATCCAGAAATAACGCATTCTCTACCATTGGACACAATAACCTTTACCAAAGACGAGGTGCTTGGAACTCTACTATCGTTGAATCCCACAAAATCCCCTGGCTATGACAAGATTACCCCCAATATACTCAAGCATTGTGTACAAATTCTATGCGGACCTTTGACTCAGTTATTCTGCGAATCGCTGTCGCAAAGTGTCATACCGACGGAATAGAAATCTGGTATAATCTCCCCGATTTTCAAAGGCGGGGCGCGTTCATAGCCCTCAAATTACAGGCCTGTTACCTTGTTGTCCGCCGTATCCAAGGTGCTCGAAAGGATCGTAGGAAACAAACTGAGCAAATACCTTGAGGAAAATAAGCTATTTTCGGGAGCGCAACACGGTTTTAAAAGGGGATACTCTTGCCTTACTAACCTTCTTCTTACCCTTGACGACTAGACTCGAGCACTATATGTTGGGGATACCATCCATGTATGTTACCTCGATATGTCGAAATCATTTGACCGTGTAAACCACAGTATTCTCTTGCAGAAGCTGGAACGTTGTGGTATTACTGGCAGACTATTAACCTGGTTAGAAAATTAACTGACTGATCGGCTTGTTCAAGTCTATGTGGACGGTGCTCTATCGAAGTCGGTAGCCGTGACAAGTGGAGTGCCTCAGGGATCCGTCATCGGACCAATCCACTTCGTGCTTTATGCCAATGACATACCGGCTCTCATCAAATGTAAGATCGTACTGTTCGCGGACGATATAAAGGTGTGGTCGAAGATAAGTAAGTCGGAAGACTGCGAATTTCTCCAGAAGTATCTGGACAACCTCCAGGTTTGGTCCCTAAAAATCGCCTATTTTTCAATTTCCAAAAGTGTCACGTTAAACTTTGGAAAATATGTGGAGTTCCAGTGTTTTCTTGAAACACAGCCTCTCGTGGACCATGGAAAAAAGGACTCGGGTGTGTTAATAAGCAACACCCTAGGGATGTCGAGCCACTGAAACATCACAGAAATTGTCACTCCTAAAGAGAATTTTCGGTAGGTTCTCAAAACAGACAATTCCCTGCATTATAAATACGTACATCAGACCCACGATGGTGCTTGCTCACTCCCAAGAGAACCTACAGTCGCTAATGGACTGTTTTTCGTCGGCATGCAAAGACTTTGGTCTAACAATCAGCACGAGCAAGACCAAAGTCCTTGGTCAAGGGACTGTATCGCCAACAATCATCACTGTTGGAAACTGTCAGCTCGAACCAGTACATCATTTCACATATCTTGGTTCAACCATTGCGGATAACCTCTCGCTAGACACGGAGATTGATAAGCGGATTGGCAGAGCAGCTGTCATTTTGTCCCGATTGAACTCTCGTGTTTGGGGTAACCGCAAGCTGACTGTAAAGACAAAGATGATGGTATACAGCGCGTGCGTACTAAATGCTTTACTATACGGCAGTGAAACCTGGACCACCCACGCAAGACACGAACGGAAGCTGAATGCTTTCCATCTACGAAGCATCCGTCGTATCTTGAACATATCGTGGATGGACAGAGTGACTAACGCTGAAGTGCTTTCAAAAGCTGGTCTACAGAGCATGTTCACCCTATTACGTCAGCGCCGCCTGCGGTGGCTTGGTCATGTCTATAGAATGGAAAATGGTCGTATTCCGAAAGATCTACTCTACGGTGAGTTGCAATTAGGAAGTCGACCATTGGGCAGACCGCACTTGCGGTACAAATATGTTTGCAAAAGAGATATGAAAGCTCTTAACACTGACCCCGCAAGCTGGGAAGAACTTGCTCTTGAGCGCTCACTTTGGAGGCATTGTGTAAAGCGTCGTCTGCAAGCCGGGGAGGAGCAAATAAAGCTCTTGGCTGCTGAACGCAGATCACGCCGCCAGCGTGCAACTGATGCAATACAACAGAGTTCTGACTATCGTTGCAAGCGCTCACACATTAATTTTAACTGTCCCTCACTCGAGACTCAACTGCAGACGACATTTTTTGCCGTGCGAGTTTGTTTTACTTGGAACAAGCTGCCAGATTATGTTGTAAACTTACCAAATCAGCAAACTTTCAAGATTCAAGATTCAAGATTTTATGGTTGAAAAAGCAATTACTTTACAATAACCATGCAGTTGAACTATAGGTACAAGTGTATATGTGTGTAGAAAAATGTCAAAATCAAAATAATTCTGGTAACGATAGATTATAAATAGTTCGGGGCATAATTTGGATGGGCTCTCAGGAAATCGTCTAGTTTTAATTTAAATATAGAAAAAGTGTTTGAGCTTACCAAATCGGCTGGCAGGGAATTCCAAGCGAAACAAATACGCACAGAATAAAAATACCTGCGACAGTTCTGATTGGAATGGGGTATTTCCAAATTGCAGTTGTGACCGCGGTTGTTGCTGGATGTTCGTCGGTGAAATAGTATATCCAAAGGGTGGGAAACACTGTTAAGGATTTTGAATGTGAGGAGGAGGTCTGCTCGCAGTCTCCTTTGTGCAAGCGTCGTCAGCTTCAGTTTACTTAGTCGGTCAGCGAATGGTAGGTTTTCGAGCTCAATGACCAACTTTGAGGCTCTGTGGTGTATGCGATCCAATAGTGAAATGTCTTTTTGAAGCCATGGAGTCCAGGCTTGTGAAGCGTAATCAGTAAGCGGGTGTATGTACGTGTTCATCATCAGAGAAAAACATCTCTGGGAAGAGAAGCCTTGATGCCTATTTGACCCTAAACCCGTACATCGAAGAAAACTATACATCTTAACACCATGCATCTACATTTGTTGTCCCACCAATCGAAGACAATTTCTGCCCTTTGGATTTTCAATTGATTCTTGAACAGCTGAGTAAGCAACATAATCCCACTTTTGCTTGTTATATTATTCGTTGTTGCTATATTATTCTGTGGTTTTTGTAAAGCTATATGCTTTTTAGACCATTAAAATTGAATTGAATATAAAGATGACGGGCCAAAGATAACATTTTTAACGAGAGGTATGATGGAATTAATTTGAACCAACTGAAAAGCAAATCACAGGAATTTTAGAATGAGTAGCCCTAAATTAGTACACCGAAATCGCCATTTGAACCACAGCTTCTACAATCCATCGAGCCTCGGATCATAAATATTTTGGAAATTCGAAAAACGACCAATGTCCGACCAATGTCCGACAACAGAAAGGGAAAAATGTTGCAGATAGGTAAAAATTTCCCATACTCCTAAAACCTTGGATCCCAACAACTGGAATTTACAACAGAAGAAAAGAACCACAGCTTATGGATTAGTGGAAGTACGAATAACAGCATGCCAACCGAAGCCGCGTACAACCGAGCTAGCCGCATGCTAGGTATGCTTTGACGTACACTGGCTATATAATACTGAACTATATATATATATATATAT
>JACCGJ010023155.1:0-20031 GCA_013407085.1 Atriophallophorus winterbourni
CTAAAAGCCAATCACGCGCCCAGATTTCCTTCGACGGTATGCGGTTGAGCCGGCACTTCGATATCGAGTATACAGTTCGTACTTTTCACACGTTCTTGTTTCCGAATATATGGAAAGTAAGGTAGGGTTTCTCTTCACCAGCACGCTGAGAGGTCAGCTATTCAGGAAACAATGCAATAATATGCGTGAACAATTTGTGGTGTATGAAATCACTAGCCTAGTTGAGGTATAGTGAAACACAGTCATAGACTGCATTTGGGCAAATTTGCTGTCAGGTTGTCCAGGCCTAGACAGATATGATAAAAATGTATAAATAAGTTTTTTTTGATTTTTTAAAGTTTTTTATAAGACAATATGCGGAAATATGATAGACCATTTACCGTCTAATTCCCTTTAAAAGCTCATCACATTTGGGAGGCTTACTATACAATCTAGGAGCTTGTTCCAGAAGTTGACCACACGGTTTCTGAAAAAGTGCTCACGTGCCAGCAACATGTGCCTACTTTTAAGAAGTTTCATTGAATTTCCCTTTGTAGCTGCTTTAGGGGCAAGTTTAAGGATTTCAGTAATAGTATCACGCGTAAGACCCTTTGAAATTTTGTACGCTTCTATTAGGTCACCTCGCAGCCGCCGTCTCTTTAGTGAGAACAAACCGATGTCTTTGAGTCTAGCCTCATTGGTTTTACCTTTCTGACCCTCAACCATCCTAGTCGCAAGGCGCTGGACCCTTTCGAGACATGCTATATCTTTTTCAAGTACGGTGTCCAGGATTGAACGCAGTATTCCAAGTGAGGTCGACGACTACTTTGTATAAGGGAATGAAGATTGAAGATTTTCGGCAAGATAACGCTGAGTGAAGTCTGAACAATTCTCTGCGAGCCTTGTTTACAGCTTCGGCGCATTGAGTAACCCATTTAAAATCGCCTGTTATAGTAATGCCGAGATCCGTTAATTTCTGAGCAGCAGCTATTCTGATAGTTCGTTCACCAACTTCTAGTTGGGTTGTCGCTAAATCAGTCGTCAGAAGAAGGCTCTTCCCCAAGTTTAGTGGTTAGTCCCAGGTATATGTCCAATCGATTACTTTTTCTAAATTAGAGATAACCGTATCTCTACTGTCGGTTCCTAGGATCTTAACATAATCAGCAAACAGGAAGCAGTGTGAACTTAAACACGCTGCCAGGTCGTTTACAAAAATAAGAAAAATTGATGGACCAAGCACCGAGCCTTGAGGCACTCCACTGAGAATCGTTGATTCCTCCGAACACACCACTGAAATTCTAACATAGTTAGCGCGATTAGTTAGGAAACTGTTTAACCATCGATGTAGGTCACCTGTGACGCCACATATACTTAGTTTGTGCAGAAGGTACCTATGGTTCACTGAGTCAAATGCCTTTTGAAAATCAAGATAGCAGACTTCATCGAGGCGTAATGTCACTTCATCAAGAAAGCTTAGAAGATTGGTTAGGCAGGACCTTTCTTTCTAGAATCTGTGCTGGGCATCTGATAGTGAGGTATTGGCTACCAAATGTTTACATACCTAGTGCCGAGTGATTTTTTACAAGCACTTGCAAAGAATGCTTATCATGCTTACTGGTCTATAGTTGCGTACATTCGAAATGGGACCGTTTTTATACGGCTATTACCGCCGCTCGTTTCCAATACTCCGGTATTATAACTTGGAGTAAGGTAGCTTCAAAACGATTTCTGATTGCAAGGCTAACTATATTCGCGAGCGGTTGAAGAATAGCCGGATGTATACCGTCGGGGCCAGCTGACTTAGTTTTATTCAGCTGCTACATAACCGTGGTGACCATTTCCTGATTAACCTTCACCGAGCTAAAGAGAGGTGCTCTGCACTCGTGAGTTTCTATACAGTTACCTGAATTGCGCCGATGAACACTGCAGAAGAATAAATGCAACGCATCGGCTTTTTCCGGCGCAGTCAAAGCCGTGTTGCCTTCATCAAGCACTAACGTACCTATTTCTTCTCTTAAAGATCGCTTGGACTGAACATAGCCATAAAAATCTTTCATGTTAATCTTTGCTTTTTTGGCAAGTCGGGATTAGAAGTCCCTTCTAGCTTTCCTTCGCAGCGCAACAGCTGAATTTCTGGTCTGTATGTACTGCAGTCTAGATCTGTGAGTTCCAGAGTATTTGTAAGCCCTCCAGCTACGGTCACGACATCTAATAGCCTTGCGAATAGACGCGCTCCACCAGGGAAGTTTTCCTCCCGTTCTCCCTGGTTGTAGAGGAGCAAAACTGTCCTGTAGTTGAAAAAAGTGCCCTTTCGTAATATTCCACCTGATTTCTACACTAGATTCTACTTCGTCTGGTTCCCAACTTAGATTCATTGCTTGAGTTTGTAGTTGGACGATGTCCATTCGACGAAAGTCGCGCAAGTTCAAGCATACGAGCCAATCGAGCGTCCAGAATTTTTTTTCGCTGAAAACCTGCAGAAAAGCACCAACCACTGCCAAAACGTTTTATCTTTTTGTCCATTTGAAATATTCGACGACCACGACGCCAAGAGATTATCCAGATTGTATTTAGGGAGCAGAGCGTTATAACCGATGCTGGAAAAATGAAAATACATTTGTCTTCACCAGTACAGTGAGAGGACAGCGAAAAAAGAATTGTGTATCCACGAAAACAGGACTCTAGCATTTACTTCATTTACCAGACAACGCTAAAAATGGTGAACTACCTAATCTTGCACAGCAATTAAGGGGGGTATTCAGGGAAAAGCTTACCCCAGATGCGGTTCAACCCCTGATTACAACTCGCGACATAACTGTAGGATACAAGTTATTCTGGAAATTCCAGAAAATAGCCGACCTGAAGCTTAAAAAGGTTTTCCTGGAGTCTAATTTACATCGCTCTTTAGCACGTTTGAGTGAATTTCCGCGATGGCCCAGCTCGGGTCTTAAGACAAAGAAGTCGTATATGATACCCTCACTTAACCCCTCCAAGATCTTAAAGGTTTTATTTAACTCACCTCTCAAACCAATTAACCACACAGCAATACTATCTAGATTACTTGAAAAAATAATAAAAAAGCTATCTTAAATCACTTATCTCCAAGTTTCTTCTCTAGAGCTCAACATGGCTTCCTAAATAAAAGATCATGCATTACATGTCAGCTTGAATACCTTAACTATATTACTACATCGATTGAGGAAGGTTCGGCAGTTGTAGTTGTCTTCCTAGACATAACTTAAGCATTTGATACTGTTCCTCATAAAATATTATTATCGAAACTTGAATCATATGGAATCGGTGGTAATCTTCTTTCCTGGTTAACTTCTTTTCTTACTGATCGCACTTACTCTGTTGAAGTTAATTGCCGTAGATCACGCAGCCTACCTTTCCCCAGTGGGGTAATTCAAGGTAGCGTATTAGGCCCCTTACTATTTCTTATATATATATAAATGACATACATAACGTCATTTCACATAGAAAACTGTTCTTATTCGCTGATGACATGAAAGTTGTCATCACTTTCCCAGCTTATCAAGCGCAAACTTATATATCCTGACTAAACAATGATTTAGCTGCACTTGCAGATTGGGCAAAAAATAATGGTCTAACGTTCTCAACAGCAAAATCTAATTTTATGCATATAAGATGCACGATACAAAATAACTCAATCCTTCTAAACAATAACGCAATTCAAATGATTGACAGCACGCGTGATTTAGGATTTCGATATTCTCAATCACTCACTTTCAACGAACAGATACGCCACCTTATTACTAAAGCCAGACAAAGTATAAATACTATACACAGATCTATATTTCAGCCTCATTGTAAACTAGAAATGTATAAATTATTCACCATTCCTATCTTTGACTATTGTAACATAATATATACTAATATAAATAAAACCGATAGCATAGTTTTAGAAAAGATACAACGTTCTTTCTCAAAATCAATAATCGGATATACCTCCAGACAATCCTATAGAGAAAGATGTATACAACTGAAGCTCGATCCTCTATGGTTTCGCAGACTTAACCATAACCTCATCTTATTTTTTAAAATATTGTCAACGGATAATATGGAAATACGTTCTAATATTCATATACGGCATGATTCTAAATATAGCTTGAGAAACCGTGAAAAAACTATTAAGTTACCAAGGTTTCGTACTAAAGTAAGGAACAATTTCTTCTTGACTAAATATGCTAAACTGTGGAATCTTCTTCCAAAATATATAAGACTCAGTTCCTCTTTAAATGAATTCAAATCACATCTAGCTTCATTTCTTACAATAGAAACAATTCGCAGCTTTCTTAACTTAGATGTTATAGTTGATGATTTATATAGTATTGGCATTGTTGGATATTGTTATTTAATAAACGTTTATAACGTTCGAAACAACATTCTCTCGCTTCTGAGTTTTTTTCTCCACAGGAAAATTCTCAATCAGCACCAAAATGAAACTGGCCCCCAGACCTCAAACTAGCGGAATAAATCACCTTCGCCTAGCAGACAAGAAAACGGCTCATGGTCAGGAAAGATCAATCTGTTTACAACAATCAAAATGAAAAAGTTTGGAACATCAAAAATAGAGATTCTTCGCGCATCTTCGATGGACCTTATCCGTTGATCATCAGTGTTGCCGAAAACATTCTAGACTTTTCCTCGCAATAGCTGTGTTTTCGTACTATATCAGATCACGTACCGATTACCTGAAAACAACTTTAAATACCGTTACCTTTATATTTGTTGAACGTTGAATTCCGCTGAAACAAATGACCTTGAACTAATTGTTTCTGCAAATGTACATAATATAATCTGATTGTACAAAGTTATTAGAAATTATTGATCATGTTTAACATGCTTTGGATTTCGGAGAAACAAAACGACGACGCGTATACGAGAAACGCTCTAGGGACTTCAGGCATGCAGCGCAATATTTTCCTCGCTGACCCTCAATCATGCGAGTTGCGAGACTCTGTACGCTTTCGAGTTGAACGATGTCCTTCTTGTAGTAAGGGCACCAAGCCTGAACACAATATTCTTAATGCGGCCAAACTAATGCCTTGTAATGGGTCAGGAATACATCGGGTCTTCAGCTGGATAACACGGATATCACCCGAAAGAGCACTTTGCGAGCACGTTGAGCTGAAGCGGCACATCGGTCTCCACATTTAAAGTCAGTCCTATACAGTACTCGCAAATCGTTAACATGCTGTGTGGCATTAACTTTAATAATAATAATAATAATAATAATAATGTATATTCTTGGATACACCAAGTCATGTCATACATGATCATTTGTTTTCATGAATTAGTACACCAAATAAAACGGTAATTATACAAATGTTAAGGTCAAACATAAATAAAAAAATATTTTGGTAACAACTGTAAAAAAATAGTTCGATAACATTTGTACAGAAGGTAGCTCGTTTAAAACATGAGGTTGATAGAAAATCGAAAAAAATAAATGATGAAGGTTCATGTTTTTAAGGAATACGACAGTAATTGTTTAAAATGGGTTAATTACAGTTTGGGTAGGTCTGGACCGCAATGTTTATTCATGTATGATGTTCCAAATGCAACTTCAAACGCAGATTATTGTATAAGGAGTTCACATCATCGGGTCACGAAGATATGAGTTGCATCGCCCTTTCAAGAATTGCGAGAGTGTATTTTGTTGAATTTCAACAATTCTGAAAAGTAAATTCTCAAGAAAAAAGTTATATGTCACTTTAAAAATTTTTATTGCTAAAAAAATATTAAAAGCCTTTTATGCCGTATAAGTATAAATTATCTATAGTTGTATTAATTAGAAATAGCTTACCTAATTTTTCCGGAGATAAAAAAGAGTTGAGTTGCTTTTTGAATTCAGTTTGTGAAGTGCTCAATCTTATATTATTAGGAAGTAAATTCCATAAACGAGAATATTTATAAATAAAGAAATCTTTTCGTATACGATTGTGGATTTTCGGTAAACATATTTTGTTTTTGTGTCGAAGATTATATACTTCAGAGTTTTTGAAATCTAATTGTAAATCAATGTCAATCATATCTTTTTTCAATATTCTGTAAAAGAGTATAAGATTTTGTTTTATTCTTCGAAACCATAATGGTTCCAATCCTAGGATCTGACATCTTTCCTTATATGAATGCTTGTCCGAACTGGTGGTAATGGATCGTGTGAAAGAACGTTGGATGCCTTCTAAAGCATAGCTATCAGACCGAGTAATGTTACTAGATATAATGTTGCAGTAATCTAATAAAGGTAGTGTATGTAACTTGTAAAGTTCCAGCTTGCACTGGGGCAGAGAGATGTATCTATGAAGTAAACCTATATTCTTTTTTGTTTTAGAAATTAAGTAGCAAATTTGTTCATGAAATGTAAGTGATCCAGAATATCGATAACCTAAATCACGTACACATTGTGCTGGTTGTAATGGTGTATTATTTAGGATGATCGAATCTTTCGGTATGATACAGTTGAAATTTATGAAAGTTGATTTATTGGTGGAGAACTCAAGACCGTTTCGAATACTCCATTGAAGTAGAGCATCCAGGTCTTGGTTCAATTTTGATATAAAGTCGTTAGTCTGGTTAGATGGAAAGGCTATGGCGACTTTTATATCATCTGCAAACAAAAAGATCTTACAGTGTGTTATGACAGATAGTATATCGTTGATAAATATCAAGAAGAGTAGTGGACCTAGAACGCTTCCTTGTATGACTCCGCTTGGAATTGGCAAAGTTCTAGAACGGTAGCCATTTATATCTACCGAAAAGGTGCGACCAGTAAGAAAAGATTTGAACCACGAAAGTAGGTTTCCAGTAATACCTACAGCAGATAATTTTGCGAGGAGTAGATTATGCGGGACCCTGTCGAAGGCTTTCATAATATCAATGAATACAACTATGACTCCAAGGTTTGAATCAAGTGATTGTGTCACGTAATTTAAAAATTCTAGTTGACAAGTGACGCAAGATTTTCTGTTGAGAAATCCGTGTTGGTTTGATATGAAATAGTTTGGTGTCAAGTATGCTAGGGTGGCCTGTCTGACAAGCTTCTCAAATATTCTAGCTAGAAGTGGTGTGTGATTAATGGGTCGATAATTGGTAACTGTATGTAGTGATCCGGACTTATGTCGCGGAATGACAACGGAATGTTTCCATTCTAAGGGGAAAGTTCCTGATTTGATTGACGTATTAAAGAGATTGAGTAGTAATAAGAAGAAGTCTTCAGATCCAATTTTGCATATTGCTGGTACGAAACCTGTTTCATCAGGTTTGTAGGAGATTGTAACTTGATTACAAACTCTACGTATGTCAGAGGTATTAATTGTAATTGCATCTAACGTATTGCATGTGGGGTGTATAATTACCTCTGGATAAGAGTTGTTATTATATGAAGCATTAAAAAATAAAAGAAATTCTTCGCAAATAGCAAAAGGCTCAGTTATTACTGTGCAATTATTACCATGTTGGTCCTGTTTAATGATGTAGTTTATCTTATCTGAATTTTCCGATGCCCTGGCGTTCATTAATTTAGATAATGCTTTCTGTTTTTTACTAGACTTAAGGGCTGTAGACTCATCAGAAATCAGTTTATGATTCATAATTTGTACTAGTTTGTCAGAAAGTTCATACGCGTGCAAGAGGGAAGATATGTCATGCTTATTACGAGCATATGAAGTCAAATAAGCAATGCGTTTCTCTAACTTATGAGCTTTACTCAGTTTAGGCTGTCTAGCATGTCTGGTTGTAGATTTCTGTAGTAAGTCACCAAGTTTATTATGAAAGATTTTTGAGGTTACATTAAAATTGTCAGAAAGGAAAAATTCAGTCCAATCTTCGTTTCTAATGAGGTTTTTAAAGATTTTCCAATCTATGTGAGTAATTATATGTGGCTTTTTAACACTAGTTATTATGCTATTGCAACTCAATTCAAAAGATATAATGTTATGATCTCCATTAAAAAATGACGGAGATACGTTCAGGTTTGAAGGTGTGATATTCAAAGTAAAGACAAGGTCGAGGATATTTTTATTGCGCGTTGGTTTATCAACAAACTGTGTAAAACCTAATAGTTTGATGGTATTGGAAAAAGAATTAAGATTTATGTCTTTGCATTCTACCTGGTTGAATGAAGGCATGTTGAAATCTCCTGCAATTAATTTATAACGGCAAGGGTGGACAGAGGCTTCTATGAAACAATCAGTCAAGCGTTGAAGCGTTGAGGAACTAGTAGCTGGTGGATAGTAGATGCATCCAAGTAAGAGATCAAAAGCCGGTAGTGCCAGCCAGATAGAATCTTCGATATGACCAAAGACGGATGAAATGATGATGTTAGCTTGGAGGTTAGAGTGAACATAAACAAGGCAACCTCCTCCACGTTTTGAAACGCGGTCTTTTCTAAAAATGTGATAGTTTGGAATCAGAAGTTCACAGTCTGATTGTTCCTGTTTTGTCCAAGATTCAGTTATAAGAATAATATCAGCGGGATTAGAAAGAAGATATGTACGTAAAGCTAATATCTTGTTAGTTAAGGATCGAGCATTGATAAGAATAAATCTAAGAGATGAGGGGCTATGATCAGAAAATGGCTTATTATGTATTTGATTATTATGTGGAGCATGTTGGTTTATGTTAAAAGCCTTTGTGGAGGGATTTGAAAATTTCTCATACTTGAATAAGGGAACATATTAGAGTGAGTGTTAAATGAGTTAAAATATGGAAAATTGGTGTCGGGGGACCAGTTAATATGGTTAAAAAAGTGTTGTGATGGGTTGTAATAATTCGAAAATGGGCTCGGGTATTGCGGACTTGGTCGATGGAATTGCCATGCCAAGTTCCGATCTAATGGATAAGGCGTTATACGACAATTAAAGTTCCGAGTATTTCTATTGTCAGAAGTTGAAGAATTCCTGAAAGGAAGTGGTGCAGGCAATAACGCACTAGTTTGTCGAAACTTTGGTAGGATGGTTCTTTTCCTAAAGTGAGGGGATGTAATAATTTTAGTTGGAA
The DNA here is from genome assembly GCA_013407085.1 of Atriophallophorus winterbourni. Taxonomy (NCBI): domain Eukaryota; kingdom Metazoa; phylum Platyhelminthes; class Trematoda; order Plagiorchiida; family Microphallidae; genus Atriophallophorus; species Atriophallophorus winterbourni. The sequence goes on from JACCGJ010023155.1 coordinate 9,004, forward strand.
TTTTAGGTGAAATAATAGGTTGTGTTGAATTATTCACAGAAGAAGGTGAAGTTGGAGGCGCATTCAACTCTTGTGGCACCTCATCCATTTCCATCGTTTCTTTTCCATTGTTGGAAGATTCGGTGGAATATGGAGTAGTAACAGTACGCTTATGGAACCTAGTTCTCCGTTGCATTGGCGTTAGATCAGGTTTGAAAAATACATTTTTAAATTTTGGAATCGATTTTAAAACATCCTTATTGGCTAAAATGTGTGATGCTAGGCATTTGTCGCTAAGTTCTAATAGGATTGGGCAAGACCTCGAAGGCTTAAATTTTCTCAAGCGTTTTAGCGAAGCGCAGTCAAATGGGAAGCCATAAGATGAGCAGATAGTAGTTTTTAAATCTTGTAAAGGATAACTATCGTCTATATTAAACAGGATAACATTTTTAGATCTCAAGTCTCTTTGACAAATTTCAGTAACAATTGATTCAACGAACTTATTAGTTTGTTGAAGTATATCTTTGTCAATATTTGAATTATCATCCAAGAGGATAGTCAATGGTTGTAATGTCTTGCAAACCTGTGTAACAAAAGAGTTGTTTTTTCGGATTTCATTCAATTCGGATTCTAACTTCCGTAATTTATTCAAAATAACGGAAGTGTTCTGATCTAGGTATACGGAACATTTGTTGGTCTTGGGGATTTTACGTAAATTAATTCTTTTCGATTAGGTTTTTAGTATACAGATTTCAAAAAGTATAAATCATACTTAAGAACAAAGGTGAGAGATAAAAATAGACGTGTTTCGTAATTATGACATATTATGGCAATCCACGTACCTTTTTCAAACCAAGCGCGGACGACCTTGATCAGCAGGTGTTGATTAGATTCAATGGCGTAGGAAGTGGCAGCTCCCATGTTATAAATGAGGGCTTTATAGTTAAGCAACGATCCATTACCGTCGTGCAAGATGCACACAATATTGCTTCTCCTGCATTAAGCAGTACGCCAAAAAACGTACAGCTTCCCTAGGTGCTTCGACCGAGAGCAAAGCATGACTGAGCTTAGCAGCGCGCGTATCCAGTGCCACTGTGTTGTACGCTAATGTGTGCAGCATAAGAAATAAGTGGTCTGAACTTTCTCTTCGTGTAGCCGAGCTACACTCGAGGGTTATAGCGCTGTCTGAAACCCGGCTGTCTGCGGTTGATGTTGTGCCAGCTAGTATCAGCGAACAGTATCTTGTCATCAGATGCGATAGACCTGGCGATAGAAGAGGCGGAGGCGTGGCACTTTTCCTTGAATATGGTCTGCACAATACGGGCCCAGGGTTATCACTCGCTATTGGAAATGTCCAAGTTGTTAATAGTGTCCTGACTTGCTACGTGTCAGCACTGGCGATTGCCTACTTTTACAGTCATCAAAATCTTACCTTCGGTTCTCAAGTGATTCTAGTGTAACTGAAAACTGGGACAGAATTTGCAAATTTTCTTAACGGGCTACAAGACCTGCATGCTCCACTACAATGCGTGAATAAGCACCAGCGGTCACCCTGGTGGTCTTCCAGCGTTTGTCGTTCTATGCGTAAACGTGATCGCTTATGGAGGCAATATAGGCTATCGCTCACCTCTGGTTCGTGGGTCCGTTACAGAACCGCCCGAAACGCTTGTGTCAAAATGCAGCGTGTGCTTAAACAGGAGTTTGAGTTATCCTTAGCCAGGGATGCTAAATTTAACCTGAAAAGGTCTTACAGTTATGCGCACTCTAAAGGAAAAACTAGGGTAAACATCGGTGACTTAAAACTGGAGGTTGGAGAAGTAGCTAATAGTGACCTAGCTAAGGCGACCGCCTTCTCAAAGTTTTGCAGTAGCGTTCAGCGAAGGGATAATTCTTTACTCACACCGTCTGAGTTGCTTAACTTTCCATCTGGTGTCCCTGCACTAGATGATTTGTCCTTTAATGAGGCGGAGGTGTATGGAGCTCTTATTCATGTTCGTGCTAACAAGGCTGAGGGTTCGAATGACATTCATCAATTATGCTGAGAAATCTCGCCCCAGTGCTTGCAGAACCACTATGTGAGCTCTTCAATTCATGTTTGCACTCGGCAATGGTTCCTCGTGAGTGGAAAGAAGCCATAGTAGTACCAATACACAAAGGTGGTTGCAGGTCGATTCTTGGTAACTATAGACCAGTCAGCCTGACTAGCATCGTCTCGAAAGTATTGGAAAGACTTATACGCGATAAAATCTGCCAACATCTCTGCCAGCATTCTCCACTTAGTGTAGCTTAACATGGATTTCTGGAAGGAAGGTCTTGTCTGACTAACCACTTGAGTTTCCTTAATATTGCTACGAAAAGTTTGGATGAAAGGAAGCCGGTCGAAGCGGACAATAACGAATACTTTGCTTTATGATTTAAAGCGAAGCGAAGTTGCGAACTGCACTTCGGATATTCGTTTTGATACTATTCGCCATTGCGAAGGGCAGTTAGGGCACTTCGAAAATTCGCTTCGCACTCCGCTTCGCTCCAAAAAAGTGACATTCGTTATTGTCTGGGTCGAAGCACTCTACCTGGATTTCAGCAAGGCTTTCTATTCCGACAGCCACCGATTTTTAGAAACTAAGCTGGCAGCAAAAGGCATACGGGGTAGTTTACTTGCTTGCATTAAATCATTCCTGACAGGTAGGACCTTTAGAGTACGAGTAGAATCTACGTTGTCGATCCAAACGGAGGTGGTAAGTGGGGTGCCTCAGGGGTCTGTGCTAGGTCCGCTGCTCTTTCTAATTTTTATGGATGACTTGTCGCCTTTCTTGGAGTGCCCGTGCTTCATTTTCGCGGATGACGTGAAGTTCATTGGTTCAACGAATGAAGATACTCTGATGTACGACCTTAAGCGGGTCATTGACTGGTCCATACGGTGGGACCTCCCACTAAACCTCAATAAGTGCCAACTCTTGTCTGCTCTGGTCGACAAGATCACAGTCCCGGTGTTAGGTACTCCTATTAGCGTTGATGCCACACAGTGGGTTGAGGACTTGGGTGTTCTAGTTAGAGCTGACTTCAAATGGCAGGACCAATGCGCTGTTGCAGCGCAACGTGCACGCAATGTGCTCTTTCGGTTGAAGCCGGTGCTTTCCAGCAAAAGTCCCGACGTGTTCCTGCCACTTTACAAGGCGTTAGTCAGGCCGCATTTGAAATATTGTGTCCAGGCGTGGTTTCCTCACTACCAGAAGGATATCATTCGACTTCAAAGCGTCCAGCGACTAGCACTACGCATGATTTAGGGTCAGCGTGGGAAAAGTTATGCTGATCGCCTTTGGGCTCTGGGTCTTTTCTATCTTAAGCGTCGTCGTTTGAGAGGTGATTTGATTGAAACCGTTAAGATCTTAAAGGGCTTAAGCGGCGTTAATCCAGATGACATCTTCAACTTAAGTCCTTAGCTGAACGCTCGCGGACACGCACTCAAGCTTGCTAAGGAACGATGTCGACTAGATTCTAGGAAAAAAATTTCAGCTTCAGGGTGGTCAACTTCTGGAACAAGCTCCCTGAAGAAATTATCTCCTTTAGTTCCGTCTCAACTTTTAAGCAGGGTTTAGACCGTGACTGGGTTAAGTTATTCTCCGATTACATCCCATGATTACCATGCTTAGGTTGTCCTCCATTTTGCTCGCTATTCAGTGTAGCAATTTCAGAGCATCTTCTTATCCTTGATTCTCCATCAGCTGACCTCTCACCGTGCTGGTGAGGAGAAACTGCCTTTTCTTTTTTTCAGCATCGATTATTGCGCGTTGCTGTCCTACTACTATCCTACTACTACAGCGCCTGGCACAGCGGTCATCAGAGATAGCAAACAGAGAAGAGAGAAAATAACCTTTTGGCAGTGCACCGATTATAGCGCGGTGCTACCTCAACTGTTGTTGAGCTTCCTTAACGAGGTTACTAAGAGGATGGATGATGGTATAGCTGTAGAAGTCTTCTATCTCGACTTTAGTAAGGCTTTTGATTCAGTCAACTATAGGCTCTTGCTTCTCAAACTCTCAGCCATAGGAGTATCAGGGAACCTTCTGGGCTGGATTCGAGCATTCCTTAGCGACCGTTCTTTTACTGTCAGGGTAGATGATACTTACTCCGCAAGTGCGCATGTAACGAGTGGGGTTCCCCAGGGCTCAGTCTTGGGGCCGTTGCTGTTCCTCATCTTCATTGATGATCTAGCCAACCAACTGCGCTCACCCTGTTATATGTTTGCTGACGACGTTAAAATTGTCGGTAGGTCGGATAACTCCGATCTGATAAGTGATGTGGAAGCTGTAACAGCATGGGCGGGTAAGTGACCTTCCCCTTAACCGAGATAAGAGTCACTTGCTCTCTACACTAGCAGGCAACATGATTGTGTCTACGCCCTCAGCTCACACGGAGTTCCGTAGGGTAAAGTCTACTAAGGACCTAGGAATCGTAGTCTCCGCAAATTTTAAGTGGGCTGACCAATGTGCTGCTGCAGCTCAAAGGGCTAGGAGGGAACTCTTTCGACTACGTTCAGCCCTCACTTGCAGAAAAGCTGAGGTGCTATTGCCCCTTTACAAGGCAATAGTAAGGCCACATTTAGAATACTGTATCCAGGCTTGGAAGCCGTATTACCAGAAGGATATAGTGCAGCTAGAAAAGGTACAGAAGCTGGCCACTCGCATGATCGAGGGGTTAGCATACACCAATTATGAAAATCGTCTATTAACACTAGGACTTTTCTCACTTAGGAGGAGGCAACTTAGGGGGGGATCTTATATAGACCTTTAAGGTTGTCAAAGGATTAAGTTGTCTCGAATTCGATGACTTCTTTCGGTTCTCTCCTTTGGTTGGTACACGAGGGCACAGTCTCAAGCTATGTAAACAGCACACCAGGCTCGAATCCAGAACGCACTCCTTTAGCATCCGTATAGTGAACGCGTGGAACTCACTTCCCGCAGAACTAATCTAGGCAACTTCAGTAATTGCGTTCAAACATGGGCTGGAAGAACGGTGGCAGGTGCTCTTACCGGAGCATTACCCTTAAGACTAAATCCCTCCATATTTATGATAAAAAAACTCAAAAATATTCGAAAACATTTTGAAACACAAAAAAGAGTTTCTTTTTAATTTTTTCGCATTTGTGTAAATAAACTGCTGTCCATCGTCTTTCCATTCAATTGGACATGCAACATGCATAACTCTCTCACCTTTCGGTGATGAGACATCTCACATCTTCCATTCACAGTTACACACGCTTGTGTTATTTACGAATCAATCCTGGTAGTGGTGGGTGTTTTCAAGCACACCTCCGAAAGAATCTGGGCACTTGTTTCGACTTGGTCGACTATCGCCCCGTAATACTGATACTGATACTGAACTACATTCTCCTAGTCCTATGACCAATCAGAGGTTCCACACGGAGAAAAAGGATTGAACCATTGGCAGTGGTGGGTAACTCTCCGCAGCTTTCAACCGAAAGAAATTCTGGACGCTTGATTGGCTTGTCAGCCACTTACTGTCCTGTGCCAACTGAACTGACCTTTGCGCGGTACGTTCAACTTGGTTGTATTTTCCACGCTCTGCTAAAAATTATTACGCATTTTCGCTATTCTGTGATATTACTGTAAAATAGACTAACTATTTTACTACCTTATAAAAAGCAAATCGTCTATTATATTTCGTGCTGATTAATTACGCTTGTGATTAAATCAGTCTATTATCTTGCTGGTAAATTATCGTTTCTTATATCTCTCGCCGTACGATGAGTACAGTTAATGCTTGCCTCAACGGCAATTGCTGCAAAAAAGTGGCCAGGTGCATTGAGTGCACAGCGTGCAAGCGTTGGGCTCACCCTAGCTGCTCTGGCATACATAAATCTCACTATGGGATTTATGCAAAGTACCGCTGCTTACAGTGGTATTGCAGCTCCTGCCATAAGGCTGCCAGTGACGCTGCTTTTGTTATTGTAAAGCCTTAAAATAGTGAAATTTCGCCTAGCACGTCTAACGTCGTACCCACTCAAACCTATGCATCTGTTTTGAGCGCAAACCTGAGCCCGGGGACAACTGCAGTCAAGGCGGAAGTTGACATAGTTAAACAGTCACACCATCCTCCCAAGGAGGCCAATGTACGGAGAACTTTGAAAAAACGTGCAAATAAAAAATCTAGATTACCTGCAGCCGAGGGGAAAGTCGAACAGGTTAGCCAGGTAACCCGTCCACCCAGGCAAGCTGCCACTCCCAAAGTGGCCAAAGTAGCTGGCACCTCCAAGAAGCGTACTAAGGCCAGTAAGGTTAGTACACGAAAACGGCAACACTCAATTGATGCCGGTTCGCCTATGCTGGAGCAAATTATTCAGGAATCAAATGGTTTGCGTCAGCAAATCGAATCACTGCACAGCAATTCCTCTGCTCCGAAATCTAGAACTAGAAATGTACTAGTTATTAATCGAGCGGAACCATATATTAAGGAATCTAAGTCTCGCAGAGATCTTGATCGTAGGTGTATGAACGATTCCGCGGGCAGTTTGAAACTCGGCAAGTTTCTTTGTTCTCTCTATCGCATATATTGAATCATACGTTCATTCGCTAAATATGGTGCTTTCTAAATACTTGAAAACATCTCGAAACACACAACGTGTCACTTCACGATCGAATAAATGTTCAGTCGTACTAGACTCTAATATGTCGACTCTACTCTCTAAATTACACAATTTGGAGACTAATTTTGAAACCATGGTTGATAAAGTGTACAGTATATCGCGCCTTTTCAAGGTACTAGAACCATTGGCAATTCTTCTTGACCCCAACTATAATCTTGACTATGATCTGCTTCAGCGCACGGGACGCTTCGTTGAATCTCTAACCTCGGAAATAGAGCAACGGAGAATCAGAGCTAAGAACATAATCCTTTTGAATATAGACGATAAATACCCGTTGGATGAACTCAAACGGTCAATCCTCTCTCATTACGGCCTTCCGGCTGACTCAGCGACACTCATTAGGCTTCGTAAATCGTCAATTGCTAGACGCACCCCAATCCTTATCAAATTTATTAACGGAGAATATGCTTCTCACATCCTAAAAAACAAGCATGTTCTAGCTTCACTTCCTCGATTCTCGAATGTGTTGCTTAAACGTGACAACACACCCCTACAACGTAAGTTCACCCGAAAAATTCCCAAGCCCGCGACGGAAAGCACCCAATCCCCATCTTGTATTAACAAGACTTCTAACCTCACTGACATAAGTGTCCTGACTGAAAATGTATCTATCAGCTTAGACGTCGGATCACCTGCTAAACCCCAGGTAATCGTTGATCCACAAACTGTCCCTCGCCCAATTATTAAGGATAACAAAAAAGCTAAGCTTCCAACATTTAGAGCAATAGCTCCTCTCCTCAACCAAGCGCCAATTATTAGGCCTTATACGAATGGCTCTTTTATAAAGAGTAATTCTAGTTATTCAAGAAAAAATTTTCACCAATTACCTATACACGCTCCCACCTTTAATTATTATGGTCCTTCACCTTACGGTCGTCTCAATTCTGCATCGTGGTCCTACCCTCACTCTACGCAGCATGGTGAAAATCCACAAAACCTTAGACTAAATAGGAACTTTAACTTTCCTTATATTTATCCCAACCCTCAAACTTTTAAGCCACCACAAACAAACGCCCATAGAATTTCCACTTGGCCACACCCTGCTCCACAAATATATCTATCATACGCCCCCACCCAGTTTTACCCAGACCATTTCCAACCTTCAAATTTTCCCCTTGTGTTTCCACCCATCTACACGATGTAGCGCAATCTAGTTTCAAATCTCCGGCCTCTATCATTAATACCCCTCTTTCTACTTCCCCTATCCGCATCCTTCTATTTAACGCGAGATCCATTACTTCTAAAATGTCTGATCTTCAATTTTTCCTATCTACTAACCCGACTGATGTAGTCTTAATCACTGAAACTTGGACGACCGATGAAGATGCAGACGCACTCCTTTTCCTCCCAAATTATAATATTTTTCGTAAAAATCGGTGCTCCACTCGTGGTGGTGGTTGCATCATATATATTACTAAGGATATCCCGGCCAAACTTTATTCTTCTTCTACACTGGATGATATTGGTGATTCGGTATGGATCGATATACCTTCACTTGACGCCCTTTTCGGTTGTATTTACAACCCACCTCCTCCATCTTCACATAATCTTGATAAGATAAAAAATGCTTTTATTGAAGTTTCACTGACCCCTCATAAAAATAAACTTATAGCTGGTGATTTTAACATGCCTTATACATGCTGGAATTCTCCCCATCCATCTAGAAAATTTTCCTCTTTTTCCGAAGCAATCAGTTTACTAGGTTACACTCAAGCAGTAGATAAACCTACAAGGCAATCAAGCCTTCTAGACCTTATTTTCACATTGGGTCCTAATCCTAGTAATGTGCAAGTCATACCGCCCCTTCTTGGTTGTGATCATAAAATGGTTATGTGCCAACTTCATCTTCATGAAACTCGGACATCCATCGGCACAGATAATGATTGTCTTTATATATTGATCGGATAAAGTTTTCGACTCTAATCAGAAACTCTGATTGGACTGACTTCTTTATATCTCCAGATTTTAATCTTATCTCTTCCATATTTCATAAACATCTCTCTAGATGTCTTGTAACTGCATCACTTCATCGAAAGACTAAACCTATTAAACTTGATGAAATAAAACTTCTTGAAAAAAAGATAGCCCGTCTTTCTGCTTTTGTCAACCACACACCAGACTTTTATTCATTTTTACGTCTCAAGGAACTTCTTAGCTCTTTTACAACAATCAAATTACAATTAATCGAGAATCAAGAAAGAATGGCCCTGAACAGTGCTTCGAAGACCAAGTCTTTGAACAGTCTGACGAGATCTCGATATAATCTAAGTAAACATGAAATTTCTACACTTGTGTTCAACGATGATGGTAAGGAATCATCAACATCAGACTCTTTAGCAATAAGTAAGCTTTTTCTGAACTATTTTAGTCAGTCATTCAATACCAGCGTATACCCTGTACTCCCAAATCAAAATATTAATTCAATGTGTATGGATTGCATCTCCTTTAGTTCACAAGAAGTTAGCTCAATGTGTCGGCGAAGCAAAGCTTCTTACAAGCCTGATATTGTGGGCTTTGTTCCAGCAATCTTGCAACTAAACACGGATGATATACCATTAATTTTATTAAACCTGTTTAATCTTTCTATTAAATCTGGTATTTTTCCTCTCGAATGGAAACATTCTGTCATTGTACCTCGGCTTAAAACCGGGAATTTGCACATCGTCACTAATTATCGCCCAATTAATCACACACCTTTTCTCTCTAGGCTATTCGAAAAGTTGATCAAGAACGCATTATCAGCTTACTTGGGCCCAAACGCTTTCTCTCCATTCCAACATGGTTTTTTTAAATCAAAAGTCCTGCATTACCTGTCAGCTGGAATATTTGGACCATATAACGGCCTCCATAGATCATGGATTAGCTGTACTGACAGTTTTCTTAGACATTACCAAAGCATTTGATAAGGTTCCTCATTCTCTTTTTCTTCGAAAATTATCATCACTTGGGATTTCCGGATCCCTATTTAATTGGTTCTGCTCATATCTTTCTGATCGCACCTTCTCCGTTTCCGTTAATGGCATATTCTCTGAAACACAACCTATACCAAGTGGAGTCATTCAGGGTAGCGTACTAGGTCCCCTCCTTTTTCTTATATATATTAATGATGTGCAGGATTTCGTAAAAAACTCAAAGCTTTTTATCTTTGCGGATGATATTAAACTTGTTTTAGCTTTTCCAGCCATGGAGGTATCACAGGCTATAGACTCTCTCAACGACGATCTTTCAACCCTTTCAAGTTGGGGCTCACAATGGGGTTTAGAATTCTCAGCTCTGAAGACGCAATTCATGGGTATACGCTGCTCAATACCCCCCGGCAGTATTATTCTCAACAATACACCACTTGCACCTTCTAACGAAATCAAAGACTTAGGATTTAGATATTCTTCATCTCTCAATTTCAACGAACAAGTAAGATGTCTCATAGCAAGAGCTAGACAGAATTTTGGTTTGATAAATCAAAAATTCCTCCTTCGTGAAAGTAGACTAAGTCTATATAAAATGAAAGTATTACCACTTCTAGACTACTGTAATATAGCCTACTCTCACATCGCTAGGCGTGACTGTATTCTCTTAGAAAGCCTTCAACGTAGAATTAGCAAAATCATGTTAGGCTACTCTAATCCTTCACCTTATAAATTAAGATGCAATCTACTAGACATTGACCCGCTATGGTTACGCAGAATTCGCCTTAATCTTTTTCTTTTCTTCCGAATCATCACAGAGCACCAAGTTAAGCTTCGATCTACCATGCGCTTCCAAGATTGCAATCGTTCTGTACGACGTAACCGAATGAGGCTATTACATATTCCCCTTACTCGCACTAAAGTTCGACAAAACTTCTTTTTAATTAGGTATGCGCATCTTTGGAATTCTCTTCCACTTCATTCCCGCATGTGCACATCTGCAGGTAAATTTAAAACACTCGTAGATTCTCTTACTGCTCCATCGCTATGCGAAATTCTCAAAATAAACACTTCTATAGACAATATATTTTGTCACGGTATTCCTGAACCAGTTGTACGTATTTTATACACTAGCACACGTGTAGAACTGTTCACAATGTCCGAAATACATTTTATTATTAAGTGTCATGTTACTTAGTGTCTATGCATGTTTCATCTATTTCTACTCTTCCCTCATATCTGTCTAGGCCTGGGCAACCTGACACTATCTTAGCCCATGTGCAGTCTCTGACTGTGCGGCACTTTGCCTGGATCGGGCTTGTGCTTTCATACATACATCAAAACCTGGGACTAGTATTATATGTACCTTTACTTTTTGTATCTTTTTAGTCAGGTTACTTAGGGTCTATGTATGTTACATCTATTTCTATTCCCCATTTCATACCTGTCTAGGCCTGGGCAACCTGACAGTATCTTAGT